>JAQMCX010000055.1:2235550-2295853 GCA_029814765.1 Acanthurus leucopareius | reverse complement strand
CCCCCCCCCCCCCCCCCCCCCCCCCCCCCCCCCCCCCCCCCCCCCCCCCCAAGCCTTTAGAAGGATCAGGTAATTGGTAGCACCTGAGAAACCAATCTAACCACAGTGTTAGATTATTTCTTGAACCTCGCCTTCAGTATAACGGAAAAGATCATCTGTGCTCCCCAGACAGTTTCAATGACTCACCAGGGCACAAGACCCCTCACCACACATTAAAGAGAGCAGCCTTCAGTCAGGCCCTTCCCAACTTCAGCTGCAAAAGCAACCAAAAGAAACCAACCTGCAGCGTGAAGTCCCTATGCATGACCCTTATTAAACTCCTAATTGGATTGAGAGCTGCAAAGAAAAAAAATTCAACATAGTTCATTCAGCTGCGATTTTCTTCAGCATTCTTTCCCGTAGTTTGCCTCCTTAACAATAACATTCAAAATCAAGTCACTAAAAAACTTTTTTTTTCCTTTTCAAAACACAACCAGATTTTCCAAAAATGGGAGTATAGGCAAAACCTTTTCCACCTTTTCTTTTAAGGCAAAGCACTATTTGATTTTCACAGGGTGCAAGTGACAGGCTGAAACAAAGCCCAGAGCTGGCCATTGTGTAGCCTTTCGCTGTTGTAATGGTCTTAAAATGGCTACAAGCAGGGCCCTATTCA
This sequence comes from Acanthurus leucopareius, assembly GCA_029814765.1. Classification (NCBI taxonomy): domain Eukaryota; kingdom Metazoa; phylum Chordata; class Actinopteri; order Acanthuriformes; family Acanthuridae; genus Acanthurus; species Acanthurus leucopareius. Next base: position 2,295,201 of record JAQMCX010000055.1, on the reverse strand, counting down.
GGGTTGACCGGGCTGTCCAGCTCAGCTCTCTTCTCCATATCCAAGACAAACTCTGCACTAAGCAGGAACTTTGAGGTCAGCTGATGAGTGAATGAAGGACTGAGTTTCACTTACAACAAACATCTCGGACTATCAACGTCTGCAGAAGTTCAGAACCTCAAGAACGTAAAGAACGTATTAATACTAATTATAGAGAATAAATAGTGCCATAACAACAACATCAATCAAGTTCATTACAGAAAATAGCATAATGATGATAATTACAATAATATCTCATTAAGAAAGAGAATGAGAGACAGGGGAGAATTAATAGCAGACAGGTGTACAACACGCTGCAATTATGGAACCTGAAATTAGTTCATTGCCTCAAGGCAAACAGAAGAGAAAGAGAAGGTTGTAAGTGAAGCGGTGTGTGTGTGTGTGTGTGTGTGTGTGTGTGTGTGCATGTGTGTGTGTGTGCGTGTGCCTGTCTGTGAGTGTGTCTGTGTGTGTGTGTCAGTGGAGGGGGGCTGGTTTCAGGGCTGGGAGTAGGACTGTTAGAGAGAGGCTCACTGACAAAAAAAGGAATTGCAAATAAGCAAACAAAAAATCTTAAATGTGTAAATTAGGGAGAAAAATAAGAGGGAAAAGCAGCTTTTCCCTGCAGACTGGTGCCTTAGATGAGAAGGGAGCAGCGAAACGTGATCAAGGGGAGCCGTGGAGCGGTGCGGCAGGCGTCAAGATGAGCACTCAGCCAGCGAGTGGCAGCTTCTCCTTTTCCAGTCAATCATTCATTACAGAGCCAAGTGCTGTGGAGGAGTGCCTCCTCTTTTTGACCTATCATATTACTGCCTCTGTAAACTCCTAATCCTCCCTTCGTTAGATGGTGTCAACAGCCGACATGCTCTCACCCTGCTGCGCACTCCCTGCTCAGACACCTCCAAAGCCCTGCCAAGACCAAGGAATTGATACTCTAATAAAATCGTTTGAAATTTAACAAGGTAGAACGGCACAACTTTATCCATCTTTTAAGGTGCTTTCATCTACTTTTTTGACTTGTTAGTTTTTTTATCACTTGAAGGAGATTTGGAAAAATTTACTTGGTAATTAGTTCATTTTTCTTTTTTGTTTTACCACCAGTTCCAAGACCCCGTGCAGTTCACCAGAGGCAACACTAACAAAATCTGACTTAAGTTCTTCTGTGTTTCATTGGCTGGTCGGAGTGGCCTGGTTCTTTTTGCCTTGGGGCTGTTCCTGAGCAGGTGAAAGCCTGGAGGCAGGAACCAGCACATCAGCACTTCTTCATCCATCATGACTCTTTCATGGGCAGCTCGTCTCCTGAGCTTCTCAACTAGCGCCTAGTGAGACGACTACCATAATGAGTCCAACAGATGAAAGCGCAGCAGGACAAAACAACATTCAGATACATCTGCACACACACATATACACATACACGCACAAACACACACAGGGACTAGCACCAGTCAGGGACTCGCTGTATGAATGCTTTTATTTAGGTAAACAAGAGAACAAGAAGCATCAATGTTATAGCAGAACTCCTAAATTAAATTCTGGATGATTATTACATATTAATCACAAAAAACAATAATACAACATCAAGTTCATCACAAAAGTATATCAGCCAACTAAAATGTATTAGTGAACAAACACACACACTCAGACACACACAGACATACACAGACACACACAGAGATCCATACATTGCATGGACAGGTTTGAGTGAGAGTCCAAATTTAAGCCCACAGATACCAGATAGTAGATAGTTGAGAAAATGACCTTATCTGGATGTGACACTGTCACAAAACCACTGCAGTGAATTTGAGTGAAGGTCAGAATAGTTCCATCATGTCTTAATGACATATAGAACATAATCCTTTGTTGTCTGTTAGGATATATCTTACTGGGAATATAAATGTAAATTTTGTGGGTTAAACTTTGTCATGGTTGAGACACACCTACCACATAACACGGTTTGAGGGATGTTAATTACCATATAAAATAAGCAATTGGCATCCTGCCCCACATGTCCCACTTTTTCAGTGAGGAAGATGGAAATGAGGTGGGGTAGATTTGATTGTGACATGCTCTCCGTCTGCGCTCCACAATGTGTGGCTTTGCCAGTAACAGGCTAATATTCAGCACAGCTCACCGCCACCAGAACTAATGAAAGAAGACAAAATGTCTCTGCTGCCATCTTTGTCTAGCATCCGCTCAGGGTGAGCCTCCCTCTTTCCCTCCTTTCCTTTTCACCTCCCCTCTTTCCCCTCGCTTTTGAAGGGAGGCTGACAGCGGCATAAAATGGTGGCGAGCAAATGTGCCTTCCATGTGGCAGCAGTGGTGGGGTGACAGGGCAGGCTGAGGCCAGCGCTATCAGCAGTGTGTGGCTTTTGCTTTGAACAACCTGGATGGTCGCCACGGAAGATCAGGGACGAGCTTATGAGACACCAGCAGTTCTAAACAAAAGGCAGCTCGATACCAAATCAAAATACAGACGACCAGTCCTCAGCAGAAAACAGCTCTATGACAAATGTGAATTTAATTGTCTAGAGCGCCTTGTTAATAACATACTGCACATCACCCAGTAATTTCTCATAGGCAGATTTAATGGCTTAATGTGCAGAATTTCATTTAAAAAAACAGTTACAAATAACCATTCTTATCAAGATACTATTTTAAGGTAAATACCAAATATAAGGAGAGGAAGTGAACTTAATTTCTTGTACAAATTGTAAAACTTACAGAGACAAACTCACTATTTTGGACTTTTTACAGAAATTCAATTGATCTTCTTAAAAAAAAATAAAATATGTAATGCTCAAATATCCACCCATGCATAAAACTAATGAACAAAGCAAACTCCCTTCACCCAACAAATTGCTCTTGAGTCATTCAGGGGGTTGTTAGTTAACCCTGAGCTCAGAGGATGATGAAGCAAAGGCATAAATCACAGAGTGAAACAAGGCAGACTGCTTCGATTCATTAATGGAAATGATCTGTCAATATGCTGAAGTCAATTCACACGTGTCAGCTGGGCTCAGCACACAATAGGCCAGGCAACTTATGAACTCCCAGCACCACTCCACCGAGTCCATAAAACAACTGGCATCGCCGCTGGGGAGCACCCCAAGACACCACCCTCTTGCACAGACCACCAGATGACACAGATGGGGCGAAACCAAACAAAGACGAGACTCCTTTTGTACAAAGAGGGACCCCTTTCAAAAGCCATTCATGCAACAAATTGGGGAAATCTGGCCATGCAACTCTCTGGGTTTGCTCTTTTATTAGTGTGAGCCTTACGTCACAGTAAGTGAAATCAGATTTATGACTCTCTGCTACAAAAGGTGGTTAAAATCAAGCACACTTTAAAGGACACAAAAACTTTTAAAGCCATGTTAACCAACACAAGTTTAGCTGTGTTAACCAAGAACAGTTTTTCATTTGCGCAGGCCGCAAAGTAGGTGATTATTCTTCTTTTAAAAACATTTTTATATTTTACAAAACAAAGAGCTAAATGTTAACTTTAGAGAGCTGATGAAGAAAACTACAACAAGGACAATGCTAATCCCTGCTCACATTTCCTTTCCTCTGTAGTGGATGGATTGTTTTGCTAAATATAAAGCTAACTTTTCCCACATGACAAACCTTCATGTTTTCATTTATCTAGAAAAGCTTGCAGGCAAATGTTAGTTTATGTGACTGTTGTTTTTTATCATATGTTCACCATATTGGTTTAAGCAGCATATAATAATGACTCTTCATAGTCACAGAGATCAATGACTATTAATATCAGTCACAGATACTGCAGGGGGACTCCTCCATTTTATTGTAGCTTTAAACAACATCAAGCAGGAGTATTCTTAAAGCAGCCCATCAGTTAGGAAGGTTTGCTTCTATGTAGGTCATTAAATATGTGCACACAAGCTTTCTCTTATTAGATCCTTTGCATTTTTCTTTTCTTGTTCCTTCTCAGCTGCACACCCATGCTGCTGCAGCAATCTGCATAGAGAGACATTTGTCATCATTAGCCTTGCTCTGACAGTTGGCACCCGGCACCTCAGATCTCTTGGACTGGCAATTATGAACCCTTCATCCCTTATTTAGAAAACATTGCCTAATTTTATCACAGGCCTCACCAGCAGCATTTGATTACCAACAGCACCAAACCTACAATATGCCACCAACTCTTCCATTCCCTTTGTTTTGTGAGATGAACTCCCACTCTTAGATCGCATGGGAGACACGTGGGAGAGAAGAGTTTTCAGTTAAACTGAGATTTGAAATTACTTATAAGACACAGGGGTTGCAAAGAAGACTGTAGATGAGCATCATGGGGTCAGTGGGCAGATGATTACAGCGCCCGCCTTTAGATGGTAGACATCTCACAGACATTAAGATTAATCACACTGCCGCTGAATGGCTGCCTTTCGCAACAGACAAGATGGAAGTCAGGCATAGAGGTTTCTTTGATAAATAAAAGAAAATAGAAAAAACTGGATGTTTAGAAATAAACTGGTAAAGTCTTGAAAAAATGATCAAAGTCCAGAAAAAAAAGAGAAAAACATACTTTAAAACAAAAATAATAAGCACGAAAATTCTGCTCTAGTTTTTAACACACCCGTGTTTAGCAGTGTCATGTACTACAAAACACAATGTTAAACTGTGAGCTAATAAAACGAGTGGAAAACACTGCACCAGCACTTTCACTGCACACAACTGCCAACTGCATAACCTGTGCAGGAAAAAAAAAGTGTTCTGTGTAAGGCTATAATTTCCTTTCCTGAAGCAAACCAGACATTTTCTGGATTTGTATTTTGTCAAACAAAACTAAATTGTATTCATGTTAAATTCATGCAAATACATGCATGTAATTTATCACGAAGGCTGACAAGCGTACCATATTGAAGAGGGGAGGGGTGAAGGGCCAATTGAAGCTGGGACAATCAATTAAGTGTCATAATTTACACTTTCCTCCATCTCTCTGTTTTCTCAAATTTTCATCCTGCTGATAATAAGCTTGGTATTTTCAGTGTGTGTCAATTCTATAGATATGGTTCGCGGTGAACAGATCCTGTTGATCATCAGATGGTCTCTGAGAGCCTTGGGCTATGTCATCCAGCTTCCTGACTTCTCCAAAGAAGGTTGCTAAAACACAGCAGAGAATACAACAAATGAATGGACACAATCCAAAGGGGGTCCTCAGTGGAGCTCCAGGCCCAAAAAATTATCCGACCTCCTACAGAGAAACCATATTGCTTGGAATAATAATGTTTCGTTATTAAAAATCCCAATGACAATTTCATTTTGTGACAAATAAAATTATAGAAAATGTGTCAACGTAAGTGGCTTTCCCATGAGATTAAAGCATATTATTTTTCACAGTTTGAGAGCCAGCGTTGATGTCACTTCTCTGAAGTGTCACTGCTTTTAATCTGATTTATATAGAAATACGTCATCCTATTAGATCCACATTGACTTATCTGAATATTAGCTTGGGAGATAATATGTAAACTCTCTATACATGGGATATGGCTTGAGATTGTCTTTTTCAAAACAAATTGACCCAAGAAAATTTCTGAAAACACATATGGCAGACTTTATTTGTTCTTGTGTAATAGGATTAATTAAATTATAAAATCATCCATAATTATGATGCCAGTCAGAAGATTGCTGGTCATAAAGGTCTTGATCCAGCTGAAAATCAGCTAATGCTATGCTTTTACAAAATCTTTTTGACTTTTTTGTAAATAGTCAGTGGGTCTTTAAGAATTTAAAGACAGCATGCATAAATATTACTGTAAGACTTTTGGTTCATAAAATATACTCAAAGCCACAGAGGATCGTGTTGGTAAAATTAGCCAATAAAAATACATCTTTGTGGAGCACAGCTTTTTTACAACCATCTGGTTACTCACTTTTTTTTTTCAAATTATATTATTCCCCTGAAATGCTTGATTAGAAACTGCTTTGTACATGCATACAAAATAGTTGTGCTTTTACAAAGATCATGCAAGTTTATATGTGTTAATTCAATTTATATAAGTTTTTTGTGTATTTTCATGAATATTGCAGAAAACCTTGAGGATAGAATACAAAATAGAGAAGCATAAATTTAATTTAATGTGACTTCAACTACAATCACAGAATATCGTTTCAAGTGACTCAAAGCGCGAGTGGTGTCATCAAAGGGCAATTTCAGCCATCAGACGAGCACCATTGACCTTATGCCCGGTCATGTTAACAGGACTATCAGTCTTACTAGAAGAAAGGAAAAAGAAAAGTAGAGGAGAAAAAAATGAATAAGTGTAGAGGCATGCTCTGGAAACAAAGATCCCTTCAAAACAGAGTCACATGCTCGTGCAAAATTAGGGAAAGTAGAAGTCATTGTATTGATTTACACAATCCTGCATGCATTTTGCTGGGTCTGAAACAGGCCTGTGCTGGAATCACAGCCCCATATATCACACTGGAGGCCCTCCAATAGCCTTTAGCAGGATGGCAAATGAAGCAACAAAGCTTGCAATGTTGTAATGGTAAAGATATGGGTAAGCAGATCGGATTGTCTTAGGTTAGACCTGACAACTGCTGGAGTCTTGGGACTGCAGAGCAGGTTGAGTTACTGTGAGATCTGTGCAGCCACATGCTTTAGATTAAGAGGTGATAATCTGAATGAAAATCCCCCCTTCTATCACGCATACGGACGACCAAAGGCTGGAGCACAAACTCAAGAGGTGCAACTGGATTCTGAGGTATCTGACTTGGAGCAAGAAAGCCTGGAAAGTGAGGCCAGTCTGGTTTCAATAAAAGACAAGTACCTGCTGGGCCACAGACAGTGGGAAAGACTGAGAGAAAAGACTATCAAAGCTTGAGAGGGAAGGAGCCTTTTAGCTACCTCTCACCACATGAAAACTTCCATAATGTCCTCCACATCCTCCAGATATATGTCAGTGAGAATATAATTTTTTTTGGTTGAAAAATGTAATCAGACCTAAATGTGATGAGAACTAGAATATGGATCTCATCATATTATAGAATTTCAGAATTAACCTTTGTACAGACCTTTATCATGTCCCCCAATTAGATTCAGGAAAAAATATATATACTTCTCAATTTCTGTAATTTCTGCCTGGTAACAGTGTGAAACCATCATTTGGGCTTGCCAAGAGGCCACTGACAGTGTGTCCCTGACAGGCTGTGATGATAATGGGAGTCACCTATCTATCAGGGTCCTTCCCCGAACACGCCACCTCCTGCTCAGCCGCATCCATGTAGCTAGAGTCAGAGCTGACGCGCGGCGGTTTGCCCTCATAATGTCTGGTCTTATGCAGCTCTGACGAGAGCAGAGATGAGTGTAAATGCCTTTGTGTTTCTTATCTGATCTGTGCAGCATTATCTTTTTGAAGTTCTCTTCAAAGGATGCACTGTACCTTGTGAGATGGAGTGCTAGTGCAATGATGAGAGCCAGAGAGGGTTTGGTGTGGATGCAGGATCTCTTTTTTTGTGAATCATTGTCTTGATATGACCAGCATAGCTAAAAACAGCACACTAATACATTGCAGGAATTACCCTAAAAGAGTAAGCCATAACAGTTAGAATAACTGACAGAAAAAATGTTGTTTTTATCTTGTTTATTTTTTTTTAAATATTTAAATCAAAAAAAATGATTTTTTTGGTGTTACAATCTTATTGTTGAATAAAAAATGTATGAATCTTTACCAGTAACGGGTTATATATTATTCTCTTCAAATTCATACTAAAGTCGGATTATTCAGATTGAGCAAACAAAAACAATAAAAAAATTTAATACTAAAAGAATTTTGAAATATATAAAAATAATTATGAAAGCTAAGACCGACACATTAACTTTATTAGACATCCTTCTTTCATTTGACAAATAAAAAAATACAACACTGCGACGTCTGGCGTAATAAACGAATTCAATGCTTTTCATTTTTGGCAATCCGAGAAAAAAAAAGAAGGCCGCGTGCAGATTACGATTATGATTTTTTTTTTTTTTTAAATACACATTAATTAAATTACCAAAAAATGGTAACACGTGAAGTAGATGCAGACTGTTCCCCTACAGTGAGAAGAACGGAACAAATGGTTCTCCTAAAGCTAGAGATACACACTCGTAATTTAAACTCTCTTATGGATCACAACCATCGTAATTAATTTGTCATATACAATGACAATTCTAAATACAAATAGCACGAAAAAAAAATTATCTTTTAAAATTAACCCAGATACTTCACCAGACTGTTCAATGAATTTAACAAATGCGGAAATGTCTAATTAATAAATTAACTCATGACACTTTACAAGTTTTCAGATTACAAAACAAGGAAAACCAGGTTTATCAAATAGAATTAAATTTGCACAAAAAACCCTCCCCATATTACTGTCATTTCTATTTATTTGTTGAACCTTATACTTAAATTAAATAAGATCCGGTCCAGGGTAGAAAAGGAATAGATGTTAATAATATTGCGAATTTAAATATTTTATTATCTTGCAGGCTGTTTATTGTTAAATAGCCTATTCTGACAATTCTAAATCCACCTACTGTTTCACATTTGATTCATTATAGCGACTAAAACAGCAGCAGATAGAGTCCGAGAAAAAGCAACGTAACGCAGTGAAAATGTGAAAATGTGTTTCTTCTCTCCAAAATGCGTAGGTGTACTTCCGCTCCTCGATATACTAGCCTACAACTACCTGCACTTTTTACTTGTATATAACACCCAGGGATGAATTTGTTTTCGATAAACTGGGAAGCGGTGACGCACAAGACAGCGATTGGACATCTTGGTTTCAACTCCTCCCTTATAATAAAGAGTGTGTGTGTCTCCCTGTTGTAAAACACAGCAACACCGGGCGTCTGCGTCAGGAGGGCACACTCCATTCTGTGCAATTACGCGGACTCCTAAATGGCACAGTGATCAGAGAAAAAACCAAAAGGCTTTTTTCCAGCTACTGAACCTCACAAGGTTGAAATGGACTCTTAATAAGGCCATCCTAATAAATTCGAGGACTTGCTTGGAGGAATTCAATGCAGTTTGCGGTACAACAGCTGTGAATGTTATGATATGATTACAACGCATGTGCTTTAAGCACAGTTTTGAATAGTTGTCTTATAAATAGACACTTTTTTTTCTTTTTAAATAGCTTTCTTTCTTCTCTAAAATTGGCTCCCGTACAAACAGCCGCGTTGGATCCCTCGGCTTACTGCGAGACTCCGGTGTATAACCCGGATCTCTGCCCTAATATGATAGCCGCCCAGGCAAAACTGGTGTATCACCTCAACAAATACTACAACGAGAAATGTCAGTCTCGGAAAGCCGCCATCTCCAAGACCATCCGAGAGGTGTGCAAGGTGGTATCGGACGTGCTGAAGGAGGTCGAGGTGCAGGAACCCCGCTTCATCAGCTCTCTCAGCGAGATGGATAATCGTTTTGAGGGACTGGAGGTCATTTCACCCACCGAGTTCGAGGTTGTACTCTATCTGAATCAGATGGGAGTATTCAACTTTGTGGATGACGGCTCTCTCCCTGGCTGCGCCGTGCTCAAGCTCAGCGACGGCCGCAAGAGAAGCATGTCTCTCTGGGTTGAATTCATCACAGCCTCCGGTTACCTCTCGGCGCGCAAGATCCGGTCGAGATTTCAGACATTAGTGGCGCAGGCAGTGGATAAATGCAGCTACAGAGATGTTGTCAAAATGGTTGCTGACACGAGTGAAGTGAAATTGCGCATTAGAGACAGATATGTGGTGCAAATTACGCCGGCGTTTAAGTGCACTGGGATCTGGCCACGAAGCGCTGCGCACTGGCCTCTCCCTCACATTCCCTGGCCGGGACCTAACCGAGTAGCAGAGGTCAAAGCGGAAGGTTTCAATCTTTTATCCAAAGAGTGCTACTCCCTCAACGGCAAGCAAAGCTCAGCAGAAAGCGACGCCTGGGTCTTGCAGTTTGCTGAGGCCGAGAACCGGCTCCTCTTGGGTGGATGCAGGAAGAAATGCTTGTCAGTTCTCAAAGCCTTACGCGACCGTCACCTCGAACTGCCCGGACAACCCCTGAACAACTACCACATGAAAACTTTGGTTTCCTATGAGTGTGAGAAGCATCCCAGGGAGTCGGACTGGGATGAGAACTGCCTCGGCGACCGTCTGAACGGGATACTATTGCAACTTATCTCATGTTTGCAGTGCAGAAGGTGCCCGCATTATTTCCTTCCCAATTTAGACCTGTTTCAAGGAAAACCTCACTCTGCTCTAGAGAATGCAGCCAAACAGACTTGGCGACTGGCAAGAGAAATACTGACCAACCCCAAAAGCTTGGAGAAACTCTGAGGTAAAATATGTTAGTTCACCTCATCTTAAAAATTGTGGTAATGAGGCCTAACGAGCTACTAAACGGACAGGAAAAAAAAAATGTTGCAATTTGCAAAGTCTTGTGAAATGTGACTGTCCTCAGTTGTTGAATATGTTTTGGCCTAACCGGTATCAAGATGATTTTTATGACAGACAGTTAAGCGTGACATTATCCCCTGTGCACCTTTTGGCGGTGCCAATATTTAGGAGCAAATTAAATATTGGCTTATTAATCCAGGAGTCCACCTCAGCTGTGGCTTCTGTTCTCTACGTGCCACACGGCTGCCTAAATTATATATTTTCCTAAATGCTTTAAAGTAAAGCCCCGTGACAAACTTTGGACGATATAAAACACATCTGTACATTTTATACTGTAAATACATTCATAGATTGTGATTCAAGTGGTCTGAAATTGTGAATGTTGTTCTGTGACACGTAAATAGGACCCACCTCTTTAAATCTACTTCTTAACTTTTCTTTATCTGGTAGAAAGGTTATTAATTTATACTTGCATCAGTGGTAGTCTGATTCATCTGTTTCAATGGACATTGTCTAATTTTTAAAGTTTACATTTGATGGTAGGCGTGCGACATTTGTTACATTGAAAACATTCCATCAATTTACTTGAATTATTATTTAAAGTACTCGAACATTTTTTTTTTGTTTGTTGTTTTTCTCTACCATGCTTAGGCCTACATGATAAAAAAAGAAAATGATAACATATATAGTATATATATATTACAGTTTAATTAAAAAAATGCACTTGAAATACACTGGATTATAACATCTGTGATCTGTTTTTTTATTATTTCTGTCTCTGATCTAATTTAAAGAGCTAATAAAACGAGCTGTTTTATATTTGTGTCCTAGTATGGTCTTATTAAATGTGTTTCTGGCAGCAGTGAAGCAGGCTTAATATCATGCACTAGTAACATAATTAAATCTTAAATTAAATCTTTAATTTTTCCAAATCTCTGGCTCTCGTTGAACCTAACATTTTAAATACAACAAAAGTAAGAGTAAGAAAGGAAGTGAGAAAGAAACAATTTCCAAACACAACTGTATAAAAATATCTTGAACCCTGCCGTACACTTTATTTAAAACACACACATACACACACACACACACACAGACACACAGAACAACCTGTGCAAAAATCTGCGTGTAATGTCTTTTATAAGTAGGCGGAAAACAAGTTAACTTGGCATAACTTGGTGAATCAATATCATTAAGGCTGTATGATGAGTAGGATTTAAAAATTATATGATTTAATTTTTTTTTTTATCGCAACAAATTCAAACAAAAATCGGCCGTTATTTGCTTCAAAGGTTTCGGGCAAAAAGTCTTTATATCATACAAAAAAGATGCACAGACGAGCCGCGCGCCTCCTTGGTAGCATTACCTGCGCAAACTCGCGCCTTTTCTTTGTATATTAAAAGAAACTGTGTATAGGCCTAATTGATGTTTTAATTCCTGGCCGGTAACAATAAAAAATACTCCAAAAATGTGTACTCAAACTGCCTGCTTTAAACTTGGTCTGCACACTTGCTTGCAAGTTACTTACCTTTGAGTCGACCCTTTTGAAGACAGGGTCATCCTCGTCCACCTCAAAGTAGATTTCAGTGGTGGTGATGGACAGAGTCCCCCGGGCCACCAGGACGGGGGCAACAAGCTGAGCCGGGCTGCTCAGGACCACTGGGCCTGTAGTGTATAGAGGGGGCAGCCACCAAAAAGTCAGTCACTATCAAAAAATTATATTTGTGTGAAATAAAGCGAGGCTGAGGTTTATTCTGTAAACCTGCTCGGTGTGATGACAGGGGTTAACATCAGGCCAGCGGCCTGCTTGCACCAAACTCTACGTGTGTGCACATCCTGCGCTTATAATCCTTTGGCTTCTTGATATTAATTATCGCCTTTCGGTCAAATATTGCAAAATATGACAGCCTCGTGAGGGTGTTTTTAAGCTATATTATTTATCCCGCCATGGAACATTTGAACGCATTTCTGTCTATGGATATCGCTGTGCATAATACAGAGCTTTTAGCAAACTTATTAAAAAACAGAGATGTCACCACAATGTAGCACCTATTTTTTTTAACCCAGTGATGCGCTGTCTAAAAACAAAAAAAAAACAACAAAAAATAAAATAAAATTGTGATCTGCTCAGATTATAACGCAAACAACAACCAATACTGAAAACATAATTATTTCAATTAATTTAAGAAAACAACAAAACCACAAGCTTGTACTCAAGTCCAAACAGGGGAAGGTTAAGGTGTGTTTGTGACTCTGCCTGCTGATAGAGATCACATCTTCATTTCAGTCTCCCCCTCCCTCTCTTCCTCTTCATCCTCCATGTTCTCACATCAGTGTCGCTGTGGAGCACCGTTACAGTGATTTGTCTGCTCTCAAACGAAAGCTCACGAAATCAGGATATTTATCGATCCCTTAAACTCCAAAGAGCCACTTTAATGTCTCATCAATCTTAATCTGCGTTCCTTAGCCAATTATGGCCGATAGTGTTACAGGAATACAAGTGGATTTCGGTCTCAACTCCCAGAGCGCCCCTTCATCGCTCTTGCAGGCTGCACAGTCAAAGCGCCCTCCCCGGATTTTTTTTCTCAGCGTTGCTCGGGTCCATTAACGGTGATCCTATCTGCTGATGCTATCAGCAGACGCTACACGTAGAATACAAGCTTCATATGAAGAGTAAATACCTGCAGCATGTTTTATTGCATTTTAGATCACGTTTAGTGAAGCCAGGAAGATAAACTTCAAAGTTAAAAATAATCAATTGCGCGCCATAAAGATGTGAATGTGTTATGAATAATAACAATAATAATAATAATAATAATAATAATAATAATAATAATAATAATAATAATAATAATAATATCAATTGAGTCTTTGTCGCAAAAATTGTTTCAGCCTCAATAAACATGTTAACTCCAGCCTCTACATTAGATGCCCATTTACCTCTTACTAATAACACTTTTAGGGTTGATGCATTGTACTGCAACCCAGAGGGCTACACAGACAGAAAGACACAATGCCTGAAGCATTAAACTACAGCATCCATTGCTCATGGGGAGGAAGAGGATTAGGTTGTAATCCCCTCAGGGATCCCTCCATAATTATGCAATATGGCATTAAAATGTTTACAGCAGAATAATGAAATTAAGGGCAAGTTACACAGGATGAGTGGTGCATATATGCTAAAGCACGGAATATCAGGCTGTTGGCTCTTTCTTTTGATGAAAATGCAAGTATTTTTCAAATGACAAGCTAATTTAATGAAGTGACAAAAAGACTAATCTTGTTGTGGTGGGAGTTTGGGAGAACTGCTGAGAAGATGGGTAAATTATAACCTGAAATACATCAGCTGGACTGCAGTGTTTGATAAGGCATGTGCAGGTGACAAGTGCTTTTTTTTATCCTACATTATCAAAGAAACACAAGTAAAACTGGGGTACTTACACACCTGAGCATTATCATTCACTTGCGGACATGCATGTTGAATTATAGGACATACACACGCGCACAGCTGCGTCCATTATAATAGACTGAATGCTGAGTATCTGGGGCCCGGCGCCTTGTTGTTCATTGAAGTCACTGAAGCAGTGAGCATTTTTTTTTAGTTTTTAGAGAATGCATTAATCTTTCACCATATATCAGTGTACGCATTAGACATCAAACTATTTCATAATAGTTCAAATAAAAAAAAGCTGATAAAAAAAAATATATATTAGTCATACAATTATTAACAGCTCAATTTTTTTAAGGTTGTTTGTTTATTTTCTTTTAGGTGCCCCCCATAGTCTGTTCTAATTAAGAAAGGAAAACACTTGTAGGCCTTTGAATTTTAAAAATCAAACTGAGAAACTCAGAGAACTTAATTATGCAAAAACCGCAAGAACTCTAAATGTATCTCTCACTTTTTTTCCATCAGATTACACATTCAGAAATGTTGCACTGGTTTTTGTCTTTTATAAACATGTCACTACTTATGGGATCAGTATTGCATGCGGGGACTGAAATGAACACAGAGAGGCTAAATTAAGGCAGAACAAAATTGTTGTGGCCGCTAAACCACACCTTGAGATGTACTAACACAGTCCTGTTTTACCAGCAGAAAAAGTCAAATCTCTACTGATCCTTACTTGACATGAGAAATGCCTTATGAGGCTTAGACTCCTCTCTTCGTTCCCCTCTCATGCTTATCTTCAGTTTCTATTTTACACAATTTTGGTTACAATATCTGAATGCGAAAGGCTAATTTAATGCCAGTGTGAGCAAAGACAGCATGCCCAATGTTTGTGGGGGAGCAACACTAATCATAGGTTCAGTAACCACAACTGCCTGAGCCTTTGAGTGCAGGCGCCTCCCCTCTGGCAGCAGCAACCGGCACTGACCCAATGGCTGGCAGGAGGAGCACCGTTGTTGACAAGGACCTAGTCCCGGATCTCTCATTAAGGCTGTTCATGCTTGAGATTAGATACAGGCAAAATACAGACAGTGCATCCTGGTAAAAACATTACCCAAATGTTGAAAGTGAAGGAGCTCCCCTACTGGTAAAAATTATGAACTCAAGCAAGAACGAACTCAGCGCTTATTATTCAAATGCTCCCTGTGAAAGATGTAAAAATTTAATCAAGCTCACATATCATAAACGTATCACAAATATCATCTCAGAATTTGTGTTTTGTAAAAGGTCATTATTAGTTCCCCTGGGAGAATTCTTTTTCTCGTTGTATTTTTCCCTCGTCTTGCTCTTTCGATTGGGCAGTGCAGGGTTCATCTGACAGACACAGAGTGTTTGGCTGCCTGCTGGCGCCGGGACAAAGAGGAGGGGTTAGCCTTCTCCTTTGAGATTCATCTGTGGGATCTTAGAGAGGATTTCACTACTCAGCAGTGCCCTGGTTCAGCCTGAGCCACATATACTGAGCCAGGATAATGAGTTAATGTATACAGGGCTATGAACCCACTGGCATTATCCAAGTATCTGGTAATTTAGAGTCTCGGGGAATCTTTTTCTTAAACAATTTCCTTCGCAACTTGTATCTGGAATGAATCCATTTTATACATTCATTCATATTAGTTACTGTTAACATTTGGTTCAGTGGTGGTCCAGATTTGGTAAATTTACAGATGTTAACAGGAGCGATTATGCAATCAGACATGAGATACTTCTGTTTATACATAGTTGAAAGCACCAAGTAACGGAACTTGCAAACCTTGTATTAAAGTCTGTTAACATAAGATTACTATGTCAATGCCATTACCAAAGCAAGAACACCTCCAATTTTCCTATTCGGATGAAATTTTGAGCACATCAAGCTCAGATGTACAAATTCTATGAAACAGGAACATCACTAAGATTAGACCATTTCTAATACACAACATGGCAGAGTTAGAGCCACAAATTAGCTGTGAATGTGTCTTTAAATTGTCTTAAGTTATCATAATCCAAAATAATAATAACAATTAGTGGTGGTTGCTTTCACCTCTCTTAATTAGAAGAGGATATTTACTCCTCTGCTTTTTTTATCATCCTTTTCAACTTAAATATTATGATCGTTTTCTTGTTTTTTTTTAATGTTTTTGGAACTGGTGATGGCTCACAGAGGTGAGGGTTGCTGTCACTCTACAGAAAAGTCTGTATCATTTCAGCATGAAGCCAGTAATACATTCTACTTAATTAAATCACCAATTCATTTGCATAAAGTATCAAGTGAAGACTTGGGTTAATTGATGAGCAATTATAGTGCAGTATATTTGATCTACACTCAAGGGCCGAGTCATCTCTGGATAACTTACCTTGTAAAGCCATGGGTGCTACTTGATAAGCTTCACCCTGGCAGTGTGTTGTACTACTAACTGAACCATGTTGGCTAAAGCACTAAGGCTAGGTAAAGTTATTGAGTGAAAAATAATAATAATTATAACAATCAAAATCTCATGGGTAAGGTAAATCAAAGAAAAATCAAGATTTGATTGTTGTCTTTCCTTCGCTATTAAGGGCTAAATAATTTCTTAATGAATGATCACAGTGGAGGGAATAAGGGTTAGTCTGACTGCAGGATAATTAAGTTGTTGTAAGCTCTCCCTTAATATCCAAATGCTCACATCCACTTGTGGAATACACATTATAAGCAATAGGGTTGGCAAGATTCATTTACAATATAACACACTGTACTCCACTTAAATGAAGATACACAATTACTAGAATTTTAGACCTCAATTAGAATTAATCATTTTTACTAGCAGACAAAACAAACGCGGACAGAGATTAATTATCTAAAACTATTTCGAACTATCAAAGAATTTGATGACTGAAAATTACAACATTCATGGAGATATATGTGTTTGATCAGGTGTGTGAGACAACTGATTTTTAAGATTTTCAGATTTTAGGTAGTTTTTAAAGACGTTTACTCAGTCTAATGGAGTGTTTGTATTAGAGAAAGACAGTTGGATTATTTGGCATCTTGGCTGAGATTTTATTTTAAATATGTGATACTTTACTTTGGCCTTATTAAAAGTAATGATCATATACTAGAAATACCACAGCAGAATTTTCATTGTATAATAATATTTTGCAGTATTCAACTAAGTATGAGAGTAAAAAAAAAAAAAAACTAAACATATTTTTCATTATCTGTTCATTTGCCTTTATTTTCCACTGTGTCTCCTGAGCACTGAGAGTCTATTATAAATTCACATTACAGGCTAAATAAGGCCACTGTAAAGTTGAACGTCAAAGCACTGGTTCATATCAACTTTGATCACTGATTGCTTGACAAATCCTAAATGAGGGCTGATATATTTCTGTATAGATCATCTTTCCGGTGATAGTTGAACTTAAGAAGACTTGCCTCTGGAGATAAACACTCGAGGACGGAACCGTGCTGATGAGATCCAAAACAAAACAGAGAAGGACACTTATCAGACCAAAACAATATGTGGCTGTCAAACATAAGCTAAGCTGTCCAGACTGGAGCACAGACAAAATCTTTGACTTCAGGACTACGTTGAAGGTGAAAAGTAGAAAGCAACCCAAACCTCAAATAAATTAGATAAATAGAATTTTATAATTAATAACACTAATGTCAACCATCTCAAAGCTTCCCCTTTCAGTTATACTGTCGTTAATGCAGCATAATGAGCAAAAAGGCTGCCACACTGATCCAAACTTCACTTGATGCAATGACATTACTCATATACTTTAGAATTATGCCAGCTATTAGGAAGACGACAGATATGAGACAAGCAGTGCTGCTCCACCAGAGGTGATGTTGACTTGGGGTTAATGGAGGTGCTGCTGTGCTGACTTACCACCCAGGTTGTCCATCTCTTTCTCCTGCAGCAGGCTGATGGCATCATCATCTCCCTCCAGCACCAACTCTGTTTCTGCATTTTGGCTGGTCACAGTTTGGCTGCGGAAGACTTTCTTGGACTTGAACACCTCATCTTCTTCCTTGCCTGTCAAAAGAAATACAGCGAAGTGGAACCACTAAATATTGCATATACATATTTTATATCAGTATACATCACCGTGCTAAAACAGACGCAGGTACCTGCAAATAAGGCAAGGCTGTTCAATTTAACTTACAGTATACTCTGTGGTACATTTTCAGTGGGGTTGGGTGATTGTGTCTGTTTTTCTGTTGTCTAATTCTGGTTACTTGAGATTGCTGATAAGGGCGGTGGGAGCGGGAGGGGCGGTTGTCACAGTATGCCAATCAAATGCCAGCATAGACAACTTAGTGCAACATTTGATGGGGAAACAGAAACGTAAAATAATGTATTTGGGGACACCAGCTGGTTTTGCTCAAATGCCAAAGGTAAGCCTAAGTATCTTACACAGCCTGCAAACTATTCAAATGATGTGTGCTAGTAAAGGGCTCTTTTGAAAGCCTGTGTGTTTGTGCTTGATGCAACTATTTCACAGCATCAGGTTACGTTTAAAGTGATCCTTTTCATGAAACTATGTCCACAATTTCAATAGTTCTTACAAGTGCTGGGCAAAGTTTTTGCGTGCTAGCATGTGGAAAGTAGAGATGAGGGGTGTCAGAGTCATGATAAAGAGATGGCAAACTATTTAGTGATTGAGGTTTAAAAATCACTAGTCACTTTTGCTCTAAAATAGCCAACCTAACCAGCTGCATAACCACATTTTTGACAACCAAAGTAAGGGTTGTATTCTAATCAAGTTTGAGCATATCTAAGCTGAAACAAAGAAATCTGTTTTTAGGCTATTAACATGCATAACACTGAGCAATATATAAATAAAAAATAAACCATGGGAAATCTCTGCAAGAGGAAATAAAACTGTACATGCAGAATGAACCTGACATGAGCTGCTCACTAATGTACTCGCCACAGCATATGAAAGAATGTCAGGGCACACATTCATTTTCTGAATACATTTTGCATGGCTGAACATCAGAGGTGTTTCAGCTTTTATTTTTAGACAAGGTCAACAATGAAACACTATCCGAATCTTGAAAGACCAACACTTGAGTCGTTGGATACATCTTGAGTTCGTAGTCAATTAGAGATATCATTTGCTGCTTTTAGAGACTTGACAAGATGAGACTGAACAGACAGCACAATTAGGAGTCTGCTTACACCAGGATTTCATCATATGGCTATAGTGGATCACGTTCATTGAACACGATGTGTTCATACATCCTGCAAAACAAAGGGGTCTCACAACGCATTTATCAGCTTAAATCAGCTCATCTCCAACATGTGCCTGCCACACGGCTGCTCACAACGTTTATGGGAATTTGTCTTTCTGAAGTCCAATGTAGGAAATAACCAGAGGAAAAAATTGCGTGCGTGAAAGGAAGAACACATATCAAGAAATGGGATGTGGCTGACACCCGCCTGACATGTTTCCTTTCAGCACGGTTCTTAATTCGCCTCTCCATCCCCTGAGGAACATGTACCTTGTCTTGAAGAGGTCATATTTGACTTTTGTCAACACTGCTACTGAGAAAAAAGTCTGCTTCCTGCTCTGTCTCATATCTGAAGTGCTTTCATCAGAGGGAGGGAAGAAGTCTGTGCTTTTCGGAAATGAATTCTGTGTAATGTTAAAGGCAAAAGCCAGCCAGCGGTCAGAGATCAAAGCAGAACGAGTGAAACTTAAAACTGTAATTCTGTAAACCATCATTATGTTCCAGTGAAATGAGGGAATGCTCAGCGGACAGGCTGATGTTCTGATTGGCAAGTCTGTACAGGGTTGAGTAGACCAAATAAACTATGTTGATTTCAACACGCAGATGACCAACATCAACTGTTGTGGGGGGGCACCAGTGCAGAGGGAGGATCAGCTTTATCCACCACTTGAAGAAGTAGTAAAATGGTCATAAACAACAAGAAATGAAGAGCTATGGCATGTAGGAGAAAATGTGCTGACATGAAAAGCGATCTGCTCATGAATGATAGCATGTTGGCTGGGAGACATTCTTATATTAAAAGTGCGACCATGAAGAGAGCTGCCATTTGTCACTATTAAAGGATCTGCTGTGCGGTGGTGTCTACAAAGACTCATCAGAAACATTTTCATGTGTTCACCCATGACCACTAAATGGCAAAATAAAGAGAATGACCCTTTGAATATCTGATATAACTCACATAAATGACCTAAAATGAAAAAGAACAGGGAGCAACTGCAGACTGGGGTGGATGTTATACTGGGGATGATTGATAATTTTTTGGCCTAGGATAGAAAGAGATGAGTAATACAGTTCAAATGACATTTATATGCAGTTCAATGCTTTGAGGGTTTGTCCAAGAAGTTTGAAATTAATAATAAATTAATAACAAATTATTTCTTAATAATTCAACACTCTGAGAAAAAAATAACAACATTGACTTTTGTGCAGTCATCCAAGAATACAGATTTGAAATCTTCTAACACCTTCCAAGTTCACCTGATTTAGCATCCTCAGACTACTAACGATGACTACTAAGATGAAAAAGGAGCTCATTGGTCACCATGTTGACACAAGTTATTATAATTGTTTTGTACCAAATTCTGGAAGTTTAAGTTCCTCACCTTTACAAGTTGATGTTCAAATCCGAAGTTGCTGGAATAAGTGTGTAAATGTAGAGAGGGACTATGAAAAATAAATGGGCTATGTTTTCTAAGATTTACTATTTCATAGGCCATTAACATATTTATCACCTAAGGGATAGATTTATGATGTGAAAAGCTGAAATTTTTTGACATTTATATTTTAATATCATTGAATTCAACTCTGGTTATCCACAGTAAATTACATGATCATTAGGATACTGGAATTGATCCTCCGAGACCTGTTATACTGATGTGTGTATGT
Source organism: Acanthurus leucopareius (assembly GCA_029814765.1). Lineage (NCBI taxonomy): Eukaryota > Metazoa > Chordata > Actinopteri > Acanthuriformes > Acanthuridae > Acanthurus > Acanthurus leucopareius. Next base: position 2,274,483 of record JAQMCX010000055.1, on the reverse strand, counting down.
GTCATCATACAAAAAATTTTTTAAAAAAAACATAAAAACTCCAACAACAATTACAGATTCATGCATTCATTTTGAGAAGCTGTAAATTGAGTCACATGTTCCTCTAAAAATCCTGTAAATGCGCTCTCATACAATATTCATCGAATTAAATAAAAAGAAGCGATACTAGAAAAATGTTGGCAGTCACTGAATAATACTGCTACACACAGCCCGCATCTATCTAATTAACCTTACAAATTGAGCAACCCTTCAAAAGCCACTAGCATTGACTTCTCAACATCTCTGAAGGAACAGCAGTTTCATTTCATGTTTGCTCTTGAGCCCTTCAGGAAGAATGCCAGGAGGAGCCACCGATCACCAGTCTCCCGGGTCCTCTTGTTCAATCACTGAGTTGAAACTGCTTCAGAGTGCACTAATTACACTCAGTAAAGTGCATTGCAGAGCTTTCGTGAACCCACTAGAGGCTGATGAAGACCTGCCAGCTGTGACCAATAGAGGAAGCCCCTGTACCCTCCTCACTGGGGTTCAACATGGACCCATGGTCCTGAGTTGCTTCTCAGGTATATATCACTACCTGCTAGATGGCTTTTGCGGCAAAGTTTTCTTTGAAAAAAAAAATGGACTAAAACTGTTTAAAAAAGAAAAAGAAAAAACACAGCTAGGTAACAATTTAGACTTAATGTACACAACATTAAAAAAATAAATACCTCTTTAAAATGAGGACAAATATTATTTTACATTTCATCCTGAAGTTCGAGAAGAATCAATTACTAACATCAAACCAATATTATGTTTCTTTTTTTTGAGAATGTATTAATAATGCAATGTTGAAAATCATGAAAAAGGGGATCCAATCCTTTCTATAGATGCCATGACACAGCAAGTTTACTTCTTTAATTTAATATTACTCCTGTTGAAACAGCATTTGGTGTCACGATGAGTGCACTCTAATGTAATATGAGCTCAAAATAAAAAGGGCTGTAGCTTTGATAGAGGAAGCTGAGAGTTTATTTTTTGGGATCTGGGCTTGAGTTAGGGTTAGTTACTTTGGTCATTGTGTGTTTTAGACATTGCCATGAGAATATTTTTCTTTAGAGTCACAAAGTGATGAAATCAAGTAAATGTGTTCTTTTGTGAACAAGCTTAAGCTTGTCTTAAATAAATTTTACAATCTCAGATACAGGCCTCCACTTATGAAATAATTCAGTGGTCAAGTTTTACCACTGAGTATGAAATAGATAAGACTTGAACCCTTTTAAAAGACTGTTGAATCAACTATAATACTGTTGCTAAGGCTCAGTTTATGTGAAATGTTGATGCTAGATAGTTTTGTGGCACTGGCCTTTCATTTTAATAGCCTCTTAGAGCCAGTAAGCATGAGTTTTCCAAAGTCTCATACATATTACACCCGCTGCCTCAAACACTTCACTGCCACTCCTCACAAAGAAATCCACAACATCATGTTTCACTTAAAGTTCAACTAACGTATATGGGTTCTTCTCTTCAGGAGGAAAAAAAAAAAAAGCTGATTTCACGAATATTTTCGGTAATTCAATATACACGACTATAAATAAAACACAAACTACCTCATTTTTCTCTTTTTTTCCAAATGTTTTCATGAAGTGGTTTGATCAGTGAAGCACGATCCGGAAAATGCTGGAAAAGGGCAAATGCCGGGCTTCTGTAGAAATCACTGAATGTTTGTCAATTGATATGACAGGCAACATTTTGGACACGGCTACAGACAAACAACTATCTCGACCTCTTTCTAAACAAAGGCTCAGAAAGAGGGCTCTAACTTCGGAGCGTCTGCAGGAATTACTCTGCGTTATGTCTCATTCTGTCAGATCTCTGTAGATAACACGCATTAGTATAAGCCTGGGTTCCATAGATTATTTACTACACTGTCTTATAATGGACATCAGCGTTTTGAGTATTCATTCCAGTATCTGTATAACGTGAGCTCTATAGAATGTTTTAAATATATCTCTTCCATTTCCCAGACTCTATCTGTTTCAGATCCTGCCCTCCCACGCACCCTCTCCGCGGGCTGCACATTCCACATAGAGAGAAAAAGTCCAGTCCATGGGATTGCATTACCGCTAAAGCGATGCAATTCTGCCCTCTGTCTCTTCACTTTTATTTACTCTGCACTGAGAGATGAAATGAGGGGGAACAAATGACAGCTTCATACTTCCTGTGATGCAAGCCATCCGTTTTTGCAGAGAATGTGTTTTGAGACTGTAAAAGTAAACATTATAACTTTGATGTAGGGGAGTTTATACGGCGCAGACGCTTCCTCTTGGGGTGATCTTTATTTAATATCCTGGGATGTGCAGCGCATGTCTACTGTGCTGCCAGAGCTCAGCAACAAACCTCATCTTCTCTCAATCAAAACATTAACAGCAGACAATAATAGTCCCCACATCTGGCCCTGAATGTTAGGTACTTCACATGAGCATTTCTGTTTCTAAACACACCATGTATTTACTGAGAGGCTGCCTTCAGACATCCAGACGTGCATGTTAGCGAATGCCCTACTGTCACTTGTCGCAGTTTTATATCTTTGATCATAAAGCTGGAGAAGGTTAATATCACATCACGAGGGTGGTGCCTCTGCTGCAGTAAAGAGCTATAAAGACCTCCGCCCGGAGCGATAAGCACTAAGAGAAGCTCCTCACCTGAAATGAGACAGCAAGGACACCCGGAGGTAAAACACCCCGTTAAACACTTGGATCAATATTAACGTGACTTCCATTTCATGCTTGCCCAATTCCAATCACCTAACAATATACTCTGATACCGGGCCGTGGCTGCCTCTAACAGGGCAGGTTATTACAGGCAGAGGGCAGAGACAGAATGTGCTGGCTAAGCTGTCAATGCTGCTAATAGACAACGAGGCAGAGTTTAAAGCAGAGTTTAACCTCCCATCACACACACTCATGAATGTAGACGCTCAGACACAAAGACGCACACATTGCACAAAAGTGATTAAAAAGGTCACACTGGTGCACAGGTTTTGCCAATTTATCCACCTCGTTTTCTCCCCCTCAATATATGCACTGTAAAAGAATTTAAGGATTTTTTTTTTTTTTTTTGATCAGAGGATGATCTACAGTCTGTTTCAGCTTGACAGGTGAGCGTATGGGGAAAGTGTTGAAATATGTCTTTCACAAAACAGGTCAAATATTACCATGTGTGTTTAAAAATATCGGCAAAAAAACGACCAAATCAATCGATCAAAAGTAATCTATAAATGAATACGGCAAACTAATAGATTTACCCAACTTATAAAATGGCAAGGAATATTTTTTTTCTCATAATCTATAAAAAAAATCATAGAAGATTGTGATACTTTAAAAATCTGTCAAAAATGATGCAGGCTATCACTCACTGAACATTCTTGTGAAAAAATAAACTCTGCAGCACACTTTCATTTTCCCCAAGTGAGCTGGTAAGACTGACGTTTACTGTGAGCACAACAGAGTAAGTCTGCCCTCTTCAAACTCAAGATGGAGGCTGAGCGTACTTTGTTATATCTTGCTGTCAAACCAGAAACTGTGTATTAAATTTGGACAACCTACTGGTTCTCCAATAGTTTCAGATTTTAAAGCTTTAGTAATGACTCTCCAGGGCCAGCTCAAACAAGCCTTTTTGTGTTTCCACTCTGGTGCCTTTGCAGCTGACAACGCACTGAAAAAGTTCTACAGTGTCTTTGACAATCAAGGAAACAAAGTCTCGGTGTCATGACTAATGGATATCCAACAGCTGAGCCTCTGCACCAGGGTTAGCTGCTAAAGACAGTTCCTATCTTTTAAACCAGGCTAATTAAAAGTGAATATTCATAATAATATCTGTCATAGCACATTCAAAACAAAAACTGCCAACTGCCACTGCCAAGGAAATCTATTGAAGCTCTACAAAAGAAGCCTCTCATTTTAACTCATAACAAAACCTGGCCTCTGCTGTGCAGCCACATCAAAGCCTGCGGGAAAAAGCCTGAAAGTGCAGCTCACCTCTCAAGGAGAGCAAGAAGGCCATCCGACCGCAGGCTATCCCTTTCACTTGACAAGTTTATACATTATTCGACTCATTAAAACCACCACATGCCAGCAGGACTTCAACAACTCTTCAGTCAACTACACTGAGGCATTACTGTCAAACAGAATGAAAAAAAAAAAGCAGATAGCTCAAAAATATATTCTAGTGATCTGATGGGCCAAATAATAAGATATATGCTTCTGTGGTATTGTCTTTTGAACATCTGTCACATAAGTCACTGAGGGAGATGGTACACACATTTACCAATTTGTGTGACTGCACAGTGGATAAGGAGGCCAATGGGTGGTATTTAGTGACAAAGTTAGAAAATGGAGCGATTCAAATGCATGAAATAGATTATTATCTGCCTGAGACTACTTTCCAATTTTATTGAGCTGTAAAAGTAATTTCCACAGGAAATAAAAATAGCCCCAGAAATTTAATTTGTTTTTCTTATGGTTATGTAAAATTATTTTTAAAAATGTAATGAATTGTAGTTGTATCCCACAGACAGTTAACTTTTGTTTTAAAGTAATTTTTCAATAAATATCTGAGTTGTCTGTATTTATGGTCTCCAGGCCTGACATGCAGCTCTGAAAACTTTGCAGTTTGCTCCTCCCCTAAAGATGTGGAGGACAAAATCAGTAATAAGCCAAAAGAACTATAAAATAATGTGTACATCATCAAAAGCAGATTAACACTATGATCGAGATGCTGTAAGTTAAAGTAAGTTAAAGCCAGACCTTATTGTGCTTAGTTAGTTATTTGTGAGGTGTGGTTTGTTTGCCGCACACTGAGAAAATGGATCAACAAACAAATGTATTACGCTTTAGGACTATTTCTTAAGTTTTCTATTGATGTTTTGTTGTGATTTTTTTTTTTTTTTTTGGTGTTTACAGGTGGGCAACGTTGATCCAATTAAATGCAACTTCTTCAATTCAACATGTCCTTCTTTTCTATCAACACATCACCAAAACCCCACAAAAATTAGTTTATGGCTAAAAATAATGGAGCCACTACAAAACTCTATGACAGACGGTGCAATTATTGCATGTGTGTCTCATGTAAGGACCACCTGCAGCTGAGGCGACAGCTGGCATGTGTTTATCTACAGAGTCGCCACAATCTTCATACAGCAGCTACAGCAGTGCTACAGTTGAAAGCAGCCAGATGACATCCTGAACCCAGCCAACGGTCGGCTGCAGTAGCTCAACAGTGAGACAGCCAGAGGTCAGTGAACACTGTGATCATTATGGCTGTGTTACTGTAAGTCTAAAGTCATTTTAAAAGGCTGCCCTGACCATAATGTATTGCCTGTTTTTCATTTCATCTATAAAGAAAATGCAGTCCTTACTCCATTAATTTCAGAATCAATACATTCACCCTTGTGCTGTTAATACATTTGGTCTGCTATTCAATTTCAGGCAAGAGAAAAGGGCCAAGGGAGTTTAATAGTACTGAGCTGCTTTCCTTTAAAAGTCGCTGTTGCATGACATAAGCCAAAATTGACACAAGGTGGTGGGCAACACTACAAGACTGCATGGGTCAATAGGAAAAAAGTTTAAGCAAAAGAAAAGAAACAATAAAGGCAGAGACCCAATTTGTTCCTGAGTATATGTTGTGATGGAAATAAAAAAGTGCAATAAAATTGATGTGTCATGTTAAATTCACAAGACTCATAAATACATTGCCTATAAAAATGACATGTAACTTCTCTAAAGCAGAATGCTAAACTGGTACGGACAAGCCTGGGCTAAGTAAGGGCTCTTTTAATACTTTATCTGTAATGCTTTAATGGCAACACAGACTTTATGCATTTAATGTGGGGTAATATTGTCCTTACATTTTCATTTTCCTTTTTTCTGATAGATTTAAAAGGTACTCTGATTTCACAAAGAAGTGATAAACTCACCATACTCCTGTAGTGACTTGCATGTGACATCTAAGTGGGTGGAGCCAAATGGGTTTCTGACAAACCTTCGCCTCCGTCGCAAGTCATCCTCCCAGTAGTCCAGACGCCAGAAGTCATGCAGCTGACTAGAAGGTGACAAGAAAATGGGGAGGGGGGGATTAGATGAAGCACACACCCCTCAGTGATGGTCTGATTACAGCAGCCACTTCCTTATCAGGGGAAACATTGTGAGGAAAAAAATCAGGCCACAGATAGCAGATTTATTAGGCTGACTAGTGGCATGCTCTGCAGAGGCCCAGTAATGTTGGCTCTGCTAAAGCCTATAGCATCAGAACAGCAGGGGGCTGCCGCCGCTGCTGCACACATAAATCACAGGCACTCCCATTAACAAATACAGCATCAAATTACAAGTATAAATGGCACAGCTTGCCTCCTTCTTTACAATGTTTTTTAACAAGTCTTGTAAATCAAAGGTAGGAACCTCAACGCAGACAGCGTGGGGTTTAATGATCGGGGTCTTGGGGCGGTTGAAGCATGAGCCTATAAAACAAGCCCCCTCCCTGCATATGTTGGAGCCATGATTAAAATAATGTGCTGAAATATTCATTGAAATGATTCCCAGAGCCCTGGAGCAACCCAACAGAAAATTGCATTTTTATTCATTATTAATAACAGTGAATTAAGGTCGTAAAAAAACAGAGAAAAAAAGAAAAAACAGTTCCAGCATGTGGTAACCATCTTTGTAAATGATTATTCCAACATTAGTGAGGACCTGGGATAATTTTATTGCTTACAGCTAATGCAAACCATTAAGCACCAGGACTAGCATTTGGTTACTAAGTGCTGCTTATTCCAACTGTGCACTAGCTGGAGCTATTTCAAAGCCTTTATGTTTCCTTTAGAGAGAAATGCAGAAATAAATCTTTCTTTTATTTACCCTTAATGGGACAGAGTCATACATAAAAAACAGTGATGATTCAAACAATTGATGAGCAGTTGACAGTGAGGTGAGAGGTGATTACATCAGCCTGGCATGAGGTTCATTTTAATTTCATTTCCAGTCATATGTGAAGAAATATGGCGCAACTATTTATTTCTTTACTTAAACAGCTACATATGTTTGGATAGGAGTGAAAACTCCAATATATTCACAGTTTAATTCATATAGACAGTTTTATTGCTATTTATTACACAAACATGCAGTACATGCTGTAGTAGAACTGAGCTCTTTATGCTCTTGTTGTCTTCCATTCCACATTATGAAAAAGTAAAATACTAGAAAAAGCCATCCAAAGCTCTAAATAAAACCTTGGATCTTGCACTTGGATTCAAAGACAGATTTTTCAGTGCATGAAGAGTACAGTAAGGCCTTGGCAGGCAGCCGTCTATTGCATTGTATGGTTTCTGCCCCCTTCCCTGCCACAGTGCTGAAGCAGTCTAAACAGATTAAAGTGTTACAGGGGATCACATCACAAAATACAGCCTGCATGCTCCATGAATATAATATCTACAAATGTCAGAAATCAAGAGGCTCAGGAGACTTAGCTGGGCTCTGACAGCAACAAGAGCTCAGTTTCAGTTATGTATCAATCAAAATTGAGTATGTGTGTCTTAGCGTACGTGTAAGAGTGTGCTCATTGTGTGCACAAAGTATCATGAGTCGCTGTATGCAAAGCAAGACTGAACGCCTTGAGCTTGTCCCCTGTCAATCTCCCTCAAAGCTTAACTGAGGAAAAGAGAGATGTCAGTGGGTTGAAAGGAGAAACCCACGTAAATGATATTGTAAATGCAAGATTACACAGTGTGAAAAATGTAAATCCACTGTAGGCAACTGGGCGATTACTGCAGAAGATTATGTCCCCTAATTCTTGGTGCAAATAGACAGCAGATGCCAGTGGGGGATAAATCCTCCACTTTGAAGATTCCTGTACAACAGTATTAACCCATTTGATACATTTTATTTGGTCTGCTTAAGGAGGCTCATTTGAGTACAACTTTAAGTCAGATTTGTTAACCCAAAATATCTTCATTTGTCTTAAACAGCATTCAAAAGAAAACAGACCAAGCCTTGATGTTTTAATGACTGATTAATGATGGTTTCCATAGTTTTGATTCATCTTCTCCTTGTTCTTTCCTGTGCAGATGGATTCAGTTTGGATGTGGTGCTCTGCTGATTATATAGGACCTGTGATATTCTAGACTATGTGGTCAGTGCAAGACCGGATTTGGACTGTGTGAAAGTGCTGTGCTGAAGGAACCTCCTCTCTGAGGGTGGTTCAAAAAGAGCTCAGGAGGACTTCACTCCTGATGGAGATCTACAACTAATGAGCTCCTTCACAAGGAATTTCTGAGGTCACACTGAGCTGCCAAACATCACAGCCAAGTCTTGAAACATGCTGGGAAATAAGGATTGAGAAAAACAAAAATTTTTTGTTTGAAATATGCCATTCTCACTTGTATACTCAAAACTTTAGTAAGAAAATTGTACCCTTGGCAGCAAATAGGCAGCAGAACTGAAAAACTGACTCTGATCCTTAAGCTTTTCAAAACTGCAGACAAAACGCAGTTTCAGTTTCAGAATGATATATATAGAGAGGCAGTTGCTTGTACTGTCTGTTTAACAACAGCAAATTGTCCATCCAATAGCATTCTTTATTAAGCTGAGCTGGCCTCGAGAGCTTCTTATTTTCCAAATCAGATGTGTCTGACTTCATGACATCCATAAAGGATGGCTGTGAGCTGGCCTCCTAGAAACTGGCAAAATTTATTAGTCCCATCACCCATCAATCACCCAAATGGATTTCAAACTGCATTTTAAAAGCTAATTTTCCAGCACTGATAACCTACAGGAAACGGGAGCACCATTATTTATGGATGCTTTCAGACTTGCTAAGTGCAGTAGGATAAATGTGTAAGAAGACTATCGTCTATTCTTTCTCAAATAGGTATTTAAAGCACACTTCTCAAGCAGCCAGTGTTTAGAGTTTTGAGTTGCCTGATCTAACATCTTAGTCTACAGGGAATGTGTGTTGTTTGTAAAAGCTGACAGGCTCAATTCAAAATGAGATGGGGAGGGAAATAAAAATAAAAGGATTGATAACAGTTTTGTGGGAAAGCATAACATCATTCTAGAAGAGAGAGATACTTCTGACAGCTGACAAGGGCTCATATTGGATTAGAGGGTGATATATTCTTAGTGCTACTGTGGAGACCCCATTTTGTTTTCTCACATTTTATCTGAGTAGTTGGAGAACAGTATTAGTGTTTAAGTGAAAGGTTAACCTTGAGCCAGTGCATAGACGGACCTGTCTCATTACCAGGTTAGAAGGTGCCAGTTCGAGACCTGAATTTTATGTCAAATCATCAAGACTCGGGCCACCTAAATAAGTAACAATGGACAACTATTCAGTATGTTAATGATCGGCTACTTGAGAGTACTCCACACTTACTTAAATACACACTACCGCCTTGTGGGGTGAAAAATAATATCTAATTACACGATGACAAAAGCACTAAATTAAAGACATTACGATGATCTATTGTCAAAATCAATAAATACCATTGTATTTTGAAATTTATTTAAATCAAAGTGGCTCACTAGAACATGCACACAGCTGGACAGCAGAAGAACGAGGATCTCATGGTTAAAGATCTCCTTTTCATTCTATTTGTGCTCAGAGGAGATGTGTGTAAGGCGGTCGAGAGGAAGGACAAGGACATGCTGATTCTATAAAACACCATTATACTCCATTTAAAAGCCTCAATTGGTGACATGAGTGGGGGGTAATTATAATAAATGCCAGTAATCAGTGACAATTCTATACAAAGGCACAGTGAGTGGTTTCTATCACAAACACACTGGGACACTGAACACACGTCAGTTTTAGTGTAACTCTGAGGACAAACGCTCTTTTCTTTTCGGTTTCAGCTGTCCTAACAGGCCCTGACTATGAGTAACAAACTCCACAAGGGATAAGTTTCAGATGTTAAGTGTCACTGCATCTACAAGAAGCAAGGAAAATGTAAAAGATAGGGCAACACTTTTCAAAAACTTTCAAAAATGAAAATCAGAAAATTCAATAAACAAGATTTATTGGCAATCTGTTTGCACAAACAGGACAGAGGAGGATATTCTCACATCATATTCAGTCCAAAAATATAAGAAACAACCTCTTACTTGACCAGAAAATGTGTCCTGAACTACTTCTTTGATCCCATTACAATCACAAACACTCACAAACTGAAGATCTGTAAAGAACAGGACTCCACGCATCATGAAAACCATTAGACACCCAGCAGACACTGAAAGGACAAGCAAGAAAGAAACACTAAAACATTTGTCTGTCAACCAGTGCATTCTTTTTGGTGAGCATTTTTACTCAACGGTCCTCAGTATACTGCTGCTAGATAATAAATACCAGCAAAAAAGAGACACAGCGTTGCAAAAACTGATGACTGGCAGCCATATGGTGATGAACATTTCTAAGCCTGCTGCTTTCAAAGTAACCTATAAACTCAGAAAAAAAATCACAGTAATTTCCTCTATAAAAACAAATCGAGTTTGATCATGTGTCTGTTGAGTGTCATGTGTTAAGTGACTGTATGGTCAACATCATGATCAGATTATCACAAAGGGCTGCAAATGGTACACAAGACTTTCATCTCTTTAATTTCACCATTTCTTGCCATCACTACACTCAACACTGTTCCAGTCGTGAGGATACCAAGCTGAGATCCAAATGTCTCCAGTTATTGGATATGACTTTTCTTTTGTAGATTAAGAGATAAAGAAAAGACACACTGACGAATGGGTATTGGACGAAGACAAAAGGGAAACAACACAGCAGCAACAAGATTAACTCCAGGTCATCTGGTCTCATGAAGACGGACGTACGCAATCGGCTGAGGGATGAGGAGCTGTATGGTACTGTAGGTGGACTCGCCTTGATGACCAGCTATGTGGATCCCCATCTTTCATCAGAAATGGGGCACAGTCAGGCAATGCCCTGCTCAATTTCAGCACAAGATGAAATTGATGATTGTGTGAATGGGCCTCCTTCCAGAGATAATTAGCACAGTGTGCAAGGTTAAGAGTGCCCCAAGGGAATAGACCCTGGTGTAGGTCAAGAACAAATGGAAGCAGAGAGAAGCATGCAAGAACAAAGGAGTACCATGTTTTAAATAAGATCTAATTAAATAAAGAATAATAATACATTTTAAAAAAATCATCTGCAAGCCGTTTCTTAAGGAGGTGCATTTTTTTTCCTCTATAGGTTAGAACTAAAAAAGAAAGCTGGTATTCAGAGGACTGGTTCAGACTGGAGTACAGCAGGCAAAACAAAAACCACTTAAAATTCAATTCAGTCCAATCCACCCAGCCACTTAGATGTTCATCATTAAGTTTTGATGCAAAAACTATTATGTTGGATTGAAAAAACAAGTTAAATAGTGACACATCTCTGCTAAAGAGACACAGACAGCTACATTAACCAACAGGACTATATTAAGTAAAGTTAGCTGAGACATAACAAACAGAATTCTGTTACCCAGCTCTTTTTGTAATAAAAATATCCAATATGAAGACATCTTAGTGATCGCAAACTAACAAACTAAATCTCATGATCAGAACAGGAACTGGTACCTTAGCATTTGACTCTATTGTGGACTGTTTGGTGAAGTTAAGTTGCCTTAAATGCACAAAATGAAGGCATTTCAACCTTTCTATCTGTTCCACAGTTTATCAGCCAGGGAGAAAACTTTAAAACACCTTTGCCCCATCATCATTGTTTTTGTGGTTACTCCTCTCTACCTTTGTACGGCACTATCATTTTATTTATTTAAAGCATAAATAAGCCTTTAAGAGAATGCATTATTTTTATCAAAAAAAATACACAGAAAGTAAAGAAAAAGATACACATTTTGCTTTCATGGGTGTGATAAAAAAAATCACATTTTTAATGAACCATTTTGTTGTTGTTGTTGTTGTTTATACTGTCAGGCTGAACGAGAGTCTCTGGTGTTGCTTTTCTGCCCCAAAGAGGTAATCAGACTTTGAACCCTCAGAGGCTGTGAGCCCCTTAAAGGTGCTCCCCCCTTGAGCCAGTAGTCCTCTATTAGAATTGATAACCCTTTCAGGCGAGACCAGGTACTTCGGGCACATCGTGAGTAAGAAGGTTCATTCCATCACAAAGTTATTATCCACAGGCAGATTGTTACCATTCATCAAGTGTGAGAGATGAAACTCACTGTTAGTCAAGGGAAACGGCTGTTTGACTGCCTTGCCACAGATCAATATATGCCGCCATTTTCCTTTCTCTCCTCAGCTACAAAAAAGTAATTATACAGAAGAAATGTTGACAATCAATAGACTAGTCAGGTAAGGTTAAGGTCCACTGTGGGGGCCAGCAGAGGCTCCTCCGTCAGCTGTCACTGATGCTGCTGATGTGAACATGGACGTTCACATGGGAACAAAAGGAGGTTTGTCTCCTTCAGAACCTTCTACATTTCTGTTTGCATGGTTTTGTCAAAACAATTAGTCCCTCAGGAGTGTCAAGGAATAAAAGTGGAGACTCAAACAAGAGAAATTCACTGATGCTCTTATTATGAATATGTAAGAGTCAGTTATATGTAGACGTGTCTCCATAAGGCTGTACTACATGCATGAGATGTACTGTAGATGGTGTATTGACAAATATAAATATGCTGCCTATATACTGCACAAAGAGTTTTATTTTAGTGAATTCATCTCAGTCTCCAGCAGTGTGAGAGAAGAGCAGTATGAGAGGGACTTTATAGTACTGTCACAGTGAGGTAGTCCTGCACTGCAAGAGTGGTGGTCGTTATTTTTCAATAAATTCATCAGCCTCGCCTTGACATCTACTTTCACTTCAGACGAGCCTGAACTTTATAATCCACTGGCAGGGTTCAGAGGTCAACAGCAGAGGGGACCAGAGGGCAGGGAAAATCACTCTCTCCCTGGAAAAAACTCTGACATCCAATTTTCAACTTGATTTATCAGTGTAAAGCTAAAATTGATAGTGTGTCATTACTGGGCAGGGAGCTGTCTTGGAGAGATGTATCAAAGCCTCCTCATTTTGATTTAGCACGGCGGATCAATACAACCCTATACTGTTTCAATTTGAGGGGTATTGATTTTCCTATGCTGACTCTATACAGGGGGACATTCATCATCAAGCAAGCATATAGTATGATCTAACAGGGCACCATGGGGCCTGATCTGCTTATTCTTCTCTCAGATCACATGACTGCCGAGCTGCTGTTTTAACGGCGTGCACGCATTATTTCCTTGTCGTCGGCTGTTGTTGTATGTGCTGCAAGACAATTTCTTACACAGTTCGCCACAAAGAAAACAACAGCTCAAAATGGAGTGGCCTTCAGAGATGCTGATAATTTGCAGATGTCTGTAATTCAGGAAAAAGGATGCGACTAATGGCAGGCTATGTGGTTACATCAATCTAATGTGAACATGCTGGTTAAGGGAAAAACTATAAACATATAAGTTATACTTGTTTCTGCCCTCTGTCTGGCTAAGAATAATTTTGTTTATAATATATTCAACACAAATGATAAATTTCCTTCGGCATGTCTCCAGGCAGAACTTAGGAGTAAAAGGCAAAGCAATTTCTGTGCATGAGGGTGAAAACAAACATTAACAACTGAAGTCTCTCTCTCTCTTTCTCTCTCTCACACACACACACACACACTCTCACACACCCACACACACACGCACAGACACGACAGACAGCCACTTCAAAATGCTTGAGGGCTTTATATTTTACAAGAGCAGCATAAATGGGAAAGTTAATGTAGCATTGAATAAGACTAAGCTGCTGAACTGCAACACTGCCTTGAGCTTGTGAGCATATTGCATCATTTTTCTTCACCAGCAGGTTACCATTAAATTTGAATTTGTTGGAAGTTTTGCAGTATCATTTACAATGCAGCCATGCTCAATAGCCTTTTGTTTCAATGCAAATGCTATTCCTCTGAGAGGGGCGCCATAAATATTTGAACAAGTGCCCAGAATTCAATCCAACAGATTTTGTCATGCTAAGGTTCTACTAAGGTTCACTCAGCTTTGGGAAAATCTCTACTTTACTTCACTCCGGTTAAGGCCAAAACATTTTTTTTTTAAATTTGGTAATATCTATAATACTAAATAAACACTGTGTGTACCTGCTTTGTTTCTTTAAAGGAGTTCTGAAACAAATCACAAAAAATGAATGACCTCCTAGAAACTAAAAAACTTACACAGAAAATGACACAGGGAATAATGCCAATAGACATTTGATATCATGAAGTAAATAGACTATAATCCTCCATGAATCAATGAAAAACAAATGTGGCCTCTTATGCCTTCTGCTGTTTTGGATGGAAACCATTTCAATTTTACTCCCAGTCAGAGACATAAAACATAGCCATAAAAAGTAATTACACCAGCTACAATATTTTTCTTGACAAGGGTCAACATGGTTTCAGATATGAAACTCACCTAATTTCAGCAAACAAGGTTGAACATCTGTATTTTATTTTCAAAATTTAATAAAAAAAAAATAAAGCTACTGTTACAGCAAAGAGGTAAAAGTTGTTTTGGCAAATCAGCATTGAGTTTGTGTGTGAAAATGTCAGACTTGCTCTTGAGCGTGTGGATCTACTGAAGCAGCTCACCACATAATTAAAATAAGTATTTAGATCACTGTTTGGGAAAACAAACAATCTTTTACTGTGCGTTTCTGCATCTGACCACCATGCAGAGCTGTTCTTTTTTCTCAGACGGTAATGAGTCTAGTATTAACCGCACTATACAGCCTCACCTGCAAGCAACGACTAAAGCTGCCCTGTTTTGTCCTTATAGCAAATGCATGTATGCTGTCACATTTGTGACATAAGATAAATGATCCAGTTCTTGGCTCTTAGTTGAGTATAAAATACAAAAAATATGTTGTAACACCTCTGTTTGTCTTTTGATATAACTAGCTCTTGATCTGGCCTCTCCACTCTGCAGTGGGACCATGTGGATGCAGGCGAGAAAGGTGGGAGGCAGAACAGGAGAGCCGGCGGTTATTTTAACAGGGCCCATGGGGAACTCTGGAACTACCACCAGGTGCTGGACTGTGTTACTGAGAGGGTCAATGAACGCCTGGACAACACTGCAGAAACACCCCAACCCCCTTCTTCCCCTTCCTCTTCCCGGTGTGTCGGACGACTGGCCAATCAGCTGTCCCCGGGGGATTAAGCCACTCCACACTGTAATTGCGTTTGCTGACCTGATCGCTGACCCTATCGGATCCTGGGAAAATGACATTAACTGGTGGTCCAATCCCATCACTGCAGAGTTTTGTGAACAGGTAACTTTTGTCCTCTGGTGGAGCAGCTGTGGTTTATAGTAAAGACTTAACACGGTCAATGTTGGTCTGAAGGTGAACTTGTTCAAGTGTGAGGGCTTACCTCTGGGCCAGTGTTCCCCAGGCACCATGCTTGTTGGTGAGGATGTTGACGATTTTCTGCTTTAACTGGTTGGCCGTCACATGGTCTCTGTGTTTAGCAGCACTGATCAGGTGGTCACACATCTTTTCTTCTTCTTTTCTGTCAGCAGCATACTGTGCACAGTTTGACTAATTTGTGAGTTAAAAAAGGGGGGAAAAAAGAAAAACATAGTGTGAACCTCTTTGTATATTTATGACCTTTGGTATAGCATCCACTGCCAAAAGTGACGTCTGACATTGTATTAATAGTATTTAAGAATGTTTTACTTGAATAAAGCCAGGATAATATATACCATCTAATGGAGCATTTGTCACACTGAAGAATGTTATGGCTTCATTCAACACACTTGAGTGCATAAAGATATTAGTGGACAGCTGAGAGATATATTTCTGCACTCCCTTAGAGGAGTGTAGTAAATCATGGCAAGCACATGAAGGCAGTCCATTCCCTAACTGCGGACAGATGAGGCTCCCTGCTAGGTAGCCGTGGATGGTGCTATTAAAGGAGAAGGGAAAATACTTTAACAGATCCGCAAAGAATATAGTCTGTCAAGTTAACAAAGCTACACTGCCATTACACCAAGGAACGTGTTATTGTCCCCTAGAGGAGTAATGGTGTAAAATGTAAATATGCAGCCATAGGAACTCGATGCCCTCTGTAACTACCAAAAAAACAGGTTTCTGCATCTGACCCGTATGCAGCGATGCTATTTATTTCTCAATGAAATGAAGGTTAGAAATACTTATGATAAAAAAGTCCAAATAATATAGCTAAGTTTTTAAAGATAATGGTAAGCAATCTATCTAAAAATTAATTGGCCACAATGTGGAAAACTGTAATATTGGTTTTAAATTAAATTCTTGAAGTCATTGAAACTAAGTGATCCAGGTGGCTAAGAGTAATCTAGAGGAGCACATCTGACTCTATCTTTGCTACCAAAACAAGATTGTCTTGCTATGACACCCCAGGGGAACTCTTGCTAATATTCAAAATCTAATTTGCTAACAG
Source organism: Acanthurus leucopareius (assembly GCA_029814765.1). NCBI lineage: Eukaryota > Metazoa > Chordata > Actinopteri > Acanthuriformes > Acanthuridae > Acanthurus > Acanthurus leucopareius. The sequence goes on along the minus strand of JAQMCX010000055.1, from coordinate 2,258,015 downwards.
AAGCTAGAAGTTAATTAAATTTCCTGCTTCAAATTTGAATTCTGTCAGGTATCATATTTCGACATATTCTTCATAAGGTAGATAACTCAATCTCTGCTTGTCGCCTCACATCTCCCACGTGATGCTGTGACAAATATCAAACATTATTTATCACTTTAAAGCATATGACGCTTCGCCATGACACCAACTTAATTGTAAAAATGTCTTATCTGCGTCCTTCAATCCTGGAGAGTGGGTAATAAAGTAAAGTCAGACCTAGATGAAAAGTGTAGGCTGTCTGGAGCTGGCAGACAGAACGGATGGGGCCAGGTACACTTCCCCCTTTCTCCTGACATTGCATATCTAGCCGTCTCTTCCAGTTTATCTAGCAGGTCAAGGATCCTCAAGAACTGTATATCAAGCAGCTGTTTGAGGATGGCTGCTTTTCCCAGATAAGAAACTCATCACTTCTCTTGTGTACAAGCTGCTAACAGAGGTGGCCGAAGTATCACACACACACACGCGCGCACACACACACGTGGCTTTTGATGTGCTACAATAACCAACCAACTCTGAACCCAGCAAGATCTTTTTAAATATTTTTCTATAAACCTCTATAGCCTTCATTTGCTCCATGTTACTTTGCTGACAAGCTTGAGCTGACAAATAAAAGAGCCACATTTTTCTTTTGTATTTTCTGTACAGACAGCCATTAATGAAAAATATGAGCTAAATACTCATTACTGTCATAAAATTAATATTCAGAAATTGCTTGAACATTGTTAGCTCTTCCTTTCATGTCTTCAATAGCAGTGGTTTAATGCGGGTGGGCTAAGTACAGACTTAGGTTATCCCCAGAGTTACTTGGCAAAAGCTCATATTAAAATCCCCAATTAATATTGCTTGCATTCCCCTTTGCTACCAGTAATTGAATTCTTTTATAGGAATTGTAAGGGTGAGGGTGTTAATCCTTAGATGGACACACAGGAACACGATTACTGAGCATATGCAGTTGAATTGCATTTATGTACTAATAGGATTTGTTCAGAGTTCATTAGAAGATTGACAAAATTATTTATTTTCGCTGAAGAGGAATATATGCAAATTTAGAGAACCAGTGATCTGCAATATTGCTTTTCATTATTGTTTTAATAGTAAATAATGTTTGAATTTTTTGTATAACATTCTGTCCGTATTATTTTGCAAGTAGACCGACTTGAACATTTAATTTCAGATGCAAGAACGGGTGACACAGTTGATACCTCAAACTCTGCGTGTTTGTGGACGTCCTCTGCTCGCTGTCTGTTCAGGATGAACTCAGCCTCATTGGCAACCCGAACTATGTGGTCCTTCATGGCATGGCAGAGCAACCTTTAACATTGCAGAGAGGATTAAATGCAGCAGACTGTGCATTTTCAAACATGTATCAACATTAATTAGAAAATATATAGTTTTAATTAGCTAGAATCTGTTGTACTGTCATTCTTAGGGACAGAGCACTGTTAAGGAAAATACAGCCTGCCAGGATTGTGCAACATTCAGCTGGCTGAAAGAGAAGACTAGTAAACAGCATCATTTGTCTGCATTATGTTGCAAGGCTGCAGGTCAGTGACAGATCCTTCTGTAGCATTAAGGAGGGAATGGAGGGTCATTAGAGCATCGAAGCCTGTCTGGCATGTTCCTGATTGACTGAGCATCCCTTCCCGCTGACCAGAACATCAGCCCAGTGTCTGTATTGCTGACAAGTCTGGCCGTGAACAACTTCTCACATGGCTGACTCTGGGGGCTCCGTGGTCTCCACCCACATTCACATTTAAATTCCAGTATCTTTAATAATTGAAAACACCCCAGCTATTGTGCGTGGATTACATGCCATTTTACACACCATTAGGCTAACTTTGTTTTAATTAAAGCATCCCCTGTTCCTCTCCAGTGCTTGATACAGATTGTAATTTCCCTTCTGTCCCAAGGAGAGGCAGTAATCCCGTGGCTGCATTCATCAGCTGCTGTTGCCTCTTTAACTGTTGACAGGCACTCATTAATAGACACACGTTCACTGTTCAAAGACAGAGTCTGACAACGCCAAGCTTTGTTTTGAAACCAAGAATAGATGAGAGAGCATTTTTGACAAGTGATATTTGGAGATGGGAAAAAGATATGTACGCTCTCTACCACACTTTTGCACTGTATTCTTTTTGCACCTATCAAAACCAGAATTTTAGAGTGTTAAATTTGTCTATTACCAGATTTTGTTTCAGTCATTCCATACCAAACGCCATACAAATTTCTTTACCTTAACATTACACAGGGGTCGTCATGTGTTTAAACAAAGAAACCTGAGGCACTTCTCTCATAGGATGGTTTTTCACCATATTAGCTCTGCTGCTTGAGCCAGTTCCCTTCAGGATTCAGGAAACTTGATGCTCCCTGGCGAAACAGCCGAAACATGTTTCCACCAGTTTAAAGTAAAACAATAGTAATCAACAATTGGTCATCACAAAGGGCACTGAACAATGCACGACAGTCTATGGAATCTGACATGTCCATTTCATTTCCCACTACAGGTCAAGGAAAATCTGCATTTTTTTGGTTCAAGTTGGGTACAAACTTCCCATGTTACAAACCAATTTATATTTAGTCAAAATGCTCTTAAAGGTTGTAACAATCGGTGCTTGAAACGAAACAGAATCCAATCAATGTTGTTGGAAAAAGCCCAACATGAATGGTGGCTTTTAGCTACAGTCATGCTAGAGAGTAAAAGCGGTGATAATGAAGAAAAGCAATCAGTATGATAATTGTTTTTGAACAGCTTTGCAGCTAACAGCTGCATCACGAAACAGAGGAACAGCAGAGAACTACCTGCTCTATGTTTAGTTGCACTTACAGCAGACACTTTGTCAGCCACGCCTTGTAAGACAAACAGATTTACCAGACTCTAGATACCTCTAGATCTGTCTAGTTAAGCAGAGCAGGTGCGCAGAGACTTGAGTAAGACTGGGAAATTATGTATGTGTCAGCAGCACCCTGGACAGCGCCGTGTGGCCCTACTGTCTAAAGCTCTTTGTTCCAGGGCCAGCAGGAAACTCAGAGAAGCCTGGCTGGGCTGTGGCAAGAGCACGGGCATAGAGAAGGCCTGGCCAGATGGGTCAGCAGATGGACAAAGAGGCTGAGCCGCCCCTGATCTGCTCTACGAAAAGACCCGGAGTCTGGCCACACCCAGAGACAAGAGGCAGAGGTAGGGAGATATAAAGACAAACACAGACATGATGATGTACAGTAGAAGAGGCAGACACGGAGATATAAGAAGGTAGAAAATAAGCAAGTAGAGTGTTTACCGTCATACCACAGTTTAAACTATCTTATTTACTGTTACCCCATACAGAGCAACCAACAAGAGGCTCAGAGCTCATTTATGTCTTGTCTTCCTGCAACCTTTTCAAGGCAGTCAGAGAGAAGAAATTTAGTTTTCCATAAAAAAGGGAAAAAGAAACAGATCCTACAGTGTTACACCGAACAAATATATTACCTTCCTTCGTTGATTAGCTCAATGAAAGCCAGGCCAGCATTCTTCTGAATGGAGTTCTGCCATTCCTGAAATAAAAGAATTTGTGCTCTGTTACTTAAAAAAGCTCTGTAATTTTATATATTTATTTATTTTTATCTGGGTAAATGGTTTGTCAATTTTTTTAGAACAAAAAACAAAGCACACAATAATTGAATATGATAAGATAAACATAATGTCTGTATGGACAGTTTTCTCCAAAAAAGCTAACACAGGAACATAAAACTTTCTCAAACAGTCATGTAATGTACACCAAAGTTAAAATAGCAGAGGAGTATCAAAACATCATTTTAAAGATCTTTCATAAATGCATGACTCACACACACACACAAGAATCACATTTCATCCAAATTGCATATTTCAACTGTAATTTGGATTACATTTCATAGCTTGTAATTCAAGTAGGTAAAGAAAGCATTTTGTTCATCTATCATTTGAGGAAAAAGTGATGTCTATAAAAAGCTGAAATCCTGCACAGCATGTGTGATCATCTTTTCTTCCTCTGTGAAAAGATCTGTAAACACAGGAGAGATGTAATTGTGGGATGAAACTGTATCCTCTCACTTAAATACAGCCATTTCCCCCGTCCCTTTCAGTGACAGATTACTGAGCAGGCTCACTGAGCCCTGCAGTATGTGCCTGGAAGGGATCCGAGCCCTGGGCCAGAGTGCCAGCACTTGCTGTCTCACAACATGCTCTGGAAATGATTAAAAAGCAGTTTGAGAGCGCGCCTTTCACTGTGGGAAATTCAGCTCTCCTGTGCACTTACTGAGGTGCAAATGGAAGAGAAAACAGAGAAGGCCACAGTTCAAAAGAGGAGGGAAAACAGAGGAAAATGAAATGAATAGGGTTTCCATTCCCTTAAGGCTACTAATGTATATGCAAATAAAGGCTAATCAAATACAAAAGGAACTTTTGAACGTTACCCTTCATTTAGAGTTTTTCTCCAGGCACTTTTTAAAGTAAATAAAAAAAACTCTGACATACATAAAACAATTACAACAATAAGCTTTTGGTTTAACATGGTATACTACAAATAGTAGTTTTTAAAACTCTAAGGGAACTTGAAGCACTTGAACTTTTTTCCCCCTGATTCTACCATCTAATTCTGGATGTATCAATCACAGACCTTGTGGCACGCCTACCACTCCTGCTTATGCTAGGCTGAGCAGTGACACAGCAATGAGCATCAAGATGGCTTACAGTAAGTTAGAGGAAACATCAGAGACTCAGACATAAATGTCTGTACCTCAGTCAGACCCACACTCAGATAAGGAGTTTGTTGTGCACCAAACTGGCAACTAGAGCAAATATAAGAATGGTAAGTGTAGCATTTATTATTTGTTTATGTTGTTTGTAAGCTTGTTAGCTCATAACTGGCAGTGGCTGACACAGTGTTAGTGTTAATAGTAGAGCAAACTCTCCCTCTCTGCACTGACAAGTACACACTGTGCTGTAAGGTTCCAGGTTTCTTAACCTGAAATTGTCTTTTAAATTCACATTTCAAATCTATTTGTTCTATGGAAAGTTTGAATCTCAGATTTTAGCGACTTGCACAGACATCTCCCCCATCAGTGAAGGAATAAGAAAATACCCTTCTTTCTTTTGTTTGTACAGATAGAAGTCAATATAGTCAAGCTCAGACAATTTAAGGAATAAAAACATAATAAACACACATTGTAATGCAGAGGAGATTTCTAATATTTCCAGTAGTTCAGTTTATTTTCAACAGAGAGAATATATGGAGATTTACATACAATCTATCGTCAGACATCCAAAACAGTGCTAGACATGGCTTGTTCTGTGTCACTGTCTGGACAAGGTGAGTAGTATTTGTTGTGTATAGCACTAGAATAACTGACATTGACATTATTATGTATGGGCGTGTGTTTTTGTACACAGTTGTCGTGCCTGACACATACCGGCTCATGCAAGAGTACACAGTCTGACCCTACGATGCGTTAAATCAGGGAGATGGTGCTGACAAACTGCTGAGCATCTGGTCTCCAAATGTTCCCCATGACCCCCTTCCTCTGCAACAGTATCTGCCTGGAATAAGCTGTTCTCGATTTGGACAGGGATCATGTACAGCCAGTCTTCTGAGGTCCCATTTGCACCGTGCTCACGTGACAAAAATAAATACGGAAATCAAGGCAGATGTGACACTGGGGCGTTGCCAGGAAAATGGCAGTGGGTCAGTGAAGGTATAGCATGAACTCTTCAAATTTGCTATCTTGTCTGAGGTATGCTTGTTGACAGCTGAGATAGCACTTCAGAGGCTCTTTTTTTCCCTGTGTTTTTTTGCTGGAAAACAGAGCTCCCAGAGGAGGCTGCCTTTGATTGCAGAGATTTTAAAAACTCCTCTGCTGCTGGTTTGAAGGGAATTAGGCCTGACGCGCAGCTGTTTAAAAAAAGAGATGTGATCTTCGATGTAAATGCAGACCATGATCAGAGTGCAGATTTACTGCATAGTTTGTTTAGCAGCTTGAATATAAAAAGCTGTAATAATTGAGCTTTTGGCTTTTTGGTTACGGTAACAATTATAGCCAAAGTCAGCATTGTTTTCTTATGTTTTGACAAAAACTGAGAAAAAAAAATCACAGGCTGCTTGTTAACGCTATGCTTGGAGTATACGGGTTGCACAGAGTTCGTTTACCTGAGCTTTCTTGCTGCCTCCTGCTACAGGAAACAATGTTAACGAGAGCTATGAAGCGGAAAAATATAGTAAATTTGTGAGTAAAATGAGATAATTCACTAAAAGCAGCTCAGCAGTTCTTCAGTGAGCTGTTGAATTATTTGACACAACATGCAACACTGGGAAATGTTGGACAGTCAGTGATGATGTTGTAGGTTCACTTGAGGAAATGGTTCCATTGTACCATCTATCTTTAAAAAATCCACACCTTTTTGTGGACCTAAAATCCCAGAACTCCCAACCCAGAGATCTGCTTGCTGGATCTTCTCTCCTCCCACTTTCATCTCCCTGAAATTCAGCAGGGCACTAAGTATTTGTGGTGTTTCAATCCAACCTGTCAGTGCGCGGGAGCCTAAGCTTTTATCTGCTCTGCTTTACTCTGTTATATTCTCCACATCTGGAGGCCTTCCATCACTAAATCTCTGTGGCTCCACTCTAGATCCCCCCCTGTATGTTTAAGCTGTTACAAGAAACAGAGCTGCTTGACCTTTTCATTCAGCTGCCCAGGCTGAGGAGAGACACCCAGTGTCTGCAGCCACGGCCAGCCACACGATGATTGCTGAGATTAGTATGCATAAATAAGAAAAGGCAGATCATTAGCACTAATTCATTCAATAAACTGACAGGTCACAAAACAGAGAGCGACTAAGGGTCAGCTAAGTGCCCTCCTCGCTGTCTTAAAACATTAATGTTGAGATATGTGAAGGATACGTTGAAGTTGGCATTCAGTACAGTGATGCCAGTCAAAGCTGCAACTTGAAGGACTTAAAATACAGTATGTAATACCAGAGACATTAATTAGGAGTATACTAACAAATAATTTGAAGTTCAAGGTTAATATGATATTTGCTCGTATTAAAACAGCTCAGCATGTAACAGTCTTGTCATCTGGAAGAAGTAATATAGATGATACTGATTTTCAATTATCTTCTATTTACAGTATGATTTATAAATCCTATTAGCTTGCAGCAAAACTGGATTCATTACTGATTGTGCAGTATCAGGATACAAAGCAATGGCTCATCTGTATCTAAAAAGGTTGAAGAAGGACACCAAGCTATATCGTCCAGTTACAAGGCCTCGCTGTCTGATCGATATCTCAGCCTGGGTTTCATCCCTTGAGCCCCTAATGGCAGGAACCTCTGGAGCCGCAGTAATGCTATCTGTGTAAAGGGGGGATGGACTCAGACCCTTAACAGCATGCTGACGCTCTCATCTGCAATAAATCGTAGAGCTGGAAAAAGCAACTTCCCACAGATATTCTACAGACAGAAAAGCAGCGCAAAAAGGAGTCGGTCGAAAGCCTTCAAAAGAGCAACAATAACTCAAAGCTGGCCGCCCCATTTATGTACATTTTTTGGAGGAAAGCCCCTGAATAATGGCCTCCATATAACAGAGACTATGCTCCCTGCAGAAGAGGGCTTTGGACTGCGGATACCACAGAGCACACATAGTGGCAATCCACCTCCTCGTGGCTCTGGCCCTGCAGTCTGATCCACAAAGAGGCACCAAGTAATGGCTTCCTTATGGGATCCCGACGCAAGACTGATGGGCTGACAGAAGGTATGTTAAATATCTCCTGTTCTAACTGCTACATCGGGGCTTTGACCTTCTCTAAAACAAGGGCTTAACAAGAGATTCAGAGGGTCAGCTTGGAGGTGATCAGTCACTAGCAGCGTTGCATGAGGTGGGGGCTCATTCTCTAAAGGAGAGTTTGAGATTTTAACTCTGGGGTGCTGTGAGAAAATCACTAAATTCCCAGATAGCTGTATGTATCTCTGTGTTGTAATTGGTTGGGACAATTTTCCCAAAGAACATTTCACAAAATAAGAAAAGCTACAACAGAATATAAATAATTTATTCTCTGATATAAGATGATGCTCCTTCTAGCCTTTGAATAAGCATTAACCAAACACATATTAACAAAATGTCTGCTTTTTATCAGATAAGAATAAACCTATTTTGTTTAAAACACATCTTTTCTAAAAGATACAGAAGAGAGTAAAATGGACAATTGCACTGCCGATATGCAATCTGTTGGATTTTGAAATGTGTCAATTTATTTACAATGAGATTAAACGAGCTCCTAACAGTTCACAAACAGATCTGCATTTACAATGGAAATATTTTACCTTGACAGCCATAGAAAAGAAAGGCAGACTACACATGGGAAAGGACTCGAAGGGCGAAATAAAAATGACAAAGAAAGGCAAGAAAAGAGGGTTGTGATGAGACAGAAAAAGAAAAAAAAACAAGCTTACCTGAGAACAAAGCAGCATAACGAGCTCAACCACTGAGGTGCTGGACTTCATACACACCAGACCTGTAGAGGCAAATCAGATGAATAGAATTATTTATTAAGCATAATGTTTATTTCATAATAATTCAACACAGAATATCTGAAAGAATTATCAATCATTATTGTAGAATTTATGGGGCAGTAATATATAATAATTAAAAAAATATTCTGATTTAAATTTATAACTGACAGTCTAGGACTCTGACAAAGCTAAATAATTTTTGGGATTCGGAACAATATATATAGAGTTATGAGTAATTTGTAAGCCTTCAAAGATGTGCTTTCATCCTGCCTATGATAATCCACAGAGTAGACGTGCAGAAAACAGATGCACACATGTATAAGCAAGCACCCCCTCCACACATACGCTTGCTGACATAAATCTACCTTCACAAATGCACACACATTCATAGAAGTGAACACAGACATTCACAGTTTCTTCCCCCATCTCCATTCAGTAGACGGCGAGCCGCAGAAGCCGACAACTCTCTAATGAAACAAGGGCAGGTGTGAAAAGCTCATTTGCAGAAACAATAGCTGCAACTGGTCTCGTATTCTGCACCTCCAGCTCCTTCTGTTGCACTTGGCGAGAGCCATTAAAGGTGCACTCATTAGTAAAGGAAAGATTGCAACTTATTGTAGACAGGCAGGAGTAAAACTGTGTACCACAGGACTGTCATTGTTTTCTGCATTGCGAGGTGTCATCCAGAGGAGAGAACAAAATGTGTTTAATTTGAGATTTGAGTCAATGTTGTTGAAGGTATAATGAATTATGCATTGTGGCATCTACACTGAGATTAAATAGTGTGCATCTTTGGCTGTTATCACACTGACTAATTTCTGAAATTGTAAATGAGAAAATAATATGCTACGCATTACATTTAATAGTGGAATAATTTGGATTCCTAGGGTATGACAAGAAAAATGCAGACAAATATCTGAACATCTTTCAAAGGGAAAAATACACAGTGTATCCTTCCTGTCTTATGCAACAGTGTCTGTACACTGAAACATTGCGAATAAAATGCTGAAAATGACCTATCTAGCTATTTTTTTTCTATTCATTATGATTAAAATGACATTTTAATATTAAAGGCACAAGTTGTTCAAATGTACAGAAAAATGTACAATAAAAAAAAAAAGAAATTTTTAAACAATTCTTATGTTTAGAAACTTATTCTAAACAACAAAATAATATATAACTTAATATCATAATTTGATTTGAGCGTTAGATGGACATTGTTTTGCTTGTGTAAATGTACCAGGGAATCTAAAATATTCCAAACACTGGATGGATGGATGTTTTGGCCGTTGATTCGACATCCATCCCTATTCATGAGCAGAGACTGTTCGAGGGAGCGTATTGTAAAAACTCTGAGAGGATGTGACCCTTCTCTTGTACACCGAGTGCCACGGCTGACCTCTTGTTATAGCTGTGACATGCTGAGCCATAAGTCAGTCCAGTCTGACACAGGAGTCAGGTGGCCAACTGACCCTGGTCTTGTGCTGGTAGACAAACTAAATGCAGTCTATTTAAACACGGCCTGCCAGTCCCTTCCTGTAAACAGGGCAGGGTTAAGGCATGGGTGAATGTGGCATTGTGGGGCAATGCGGCAGCAGACTGGGCCACTCAGGGGACAGCAAGGAGCAGGCGGCAGGCATCACAACAGAAGCAGTGTTCACACACAGGCCTTACCCACCAACTCCAAGTGTAAAGCTCAGGGTGCACTCAACATAATTGCTGCAGTGACCACATGTCTTCAGTGGGGGTAAAGGAATAGGGTGAGGCGAAGGGGCACAGGGGCATAAAGGGGCTCGACCTCGGGCAATCTGGGGAGTGATGGATGGCTGGTAATTACTAGTAAATGGAGCTCCTTTGCACTACAGCACAGTATTTCAACTGTGAGCCTGGGAAGGACCAGGAAGAAAGCGGAAAGAGAGGGAGGAACAAACTAAATCACACACGCACTGCAATTAGAACGGACCTGAGGTGCTGAATACAGTGAGATTTAAAGATTTAAAGCGCATGTGGTAAATCTTTGTGTTTGTTTTGTCTGATAAACCCACTCAAATCCATGTCAGGGTGCACTTTTCACAGACCCAGACAGGGTTAAACATGTCTGGTGAAGAGCACTGAGGCCCGAGCTGTCTATCTACGACCTTGTTTGTGGGGTTACACTCTCAGCTCAGCTCTGGTTTGTCAGCTTGGTCAGTCTGCTGACAGACTTTGAGTGAAAGGGTAACAGACATATTCACACTTGTCAAGGCTATGCTACCTGATTTTTCATTCCTCTTCCTTGAGCTTGAGTCAGTCGCCTTCACCACAAATGAATGGCATTCCCTGCATGACCATTTACATATGCATATGCAGTATGTATGGCATATGCCTGTATATGCTTGTATTAGGTTTTTGGAAATGTATTAAACGGATCGGAAACATTGTAATCAAACCATTGCACCAATCATTTTTACAGAACTGGTTTGTAATGCAATAAATGAATAAGACCCTGAAATGAGCAAGCTTACCATGGTTTATTACTTTTAGAGTTTAAACTATATTTATGAAACAAGTCCTAAATTTAAAACAATTAAAATGTTTTTAAATTTAAGATCTAGCAGTATGATAACACAGAAGTTTAAGCAAATTTACATACAAATTTTGATTTCTTTTTTTATTATGAAGTACTATAAAATTTGGCAGCAATCAAAAAAAAATCAGAAGTAACTGTCAAAGTAAACAGAATTTTAGCAAACTATCCACACAAAAGAGGATGTGTCAACTTTGTTCAGGAGGCGGCTCTCATAAAGTCACTGGCGTGCATTCTTTCAGCCTGCTGTCACTCTCTGCAATGGCTTCTGAAACTAATATCGAGTGAGCTTCTAGTTAAAAGAAAAGACTTTGGCAGTGAGAATAGACAGAGATATCATTTCACTTAGTGCAACTTCAAGTCTAGAGACTAGAGGCCACACACGTATATTCCACGCTGAGCATGCAGACAAACGTCTGCACACACTCACAGTCACACGCTCTAGTGTGTGCTGGTTGTGGTGTCAGTGTGTTCCTGTGAATCTAAGCCAAAACAAGCGTTGGAAATAGAGTGGCAATGCACGCACAAGCAGGCAGACAGTACTAACCCTGAGGTTAGGCACGAGCACTGCTATGAGAGACTGCCAACCTGGGGCCTGAGGAAGGCACTGGAATCCTTCACACAGCCACCAGGAAATAAGACTAGAGCCCAGAATGGAGTGCAGCAGAGGGATCACACACTTCTGCAAACACTGTGCACCACCAAGCCAGTCAGACCAGCCCCTTTAAATATATGTAATGTGACTACTATAACGACATTTAAAATAAAATTAGGAGGCTGTCATGGTAAACTGAAACATCCATAATTCCAGGTTTTCTTGCAATGCTATAGCAGTTTGACACCAACATACTATTACTGTATTATCTCTAAGAACTACTGAAATTTTAACAGGACCTCTAAAAGTATCAATACTTAATTTTACTCTCCCTGGAAGTGGATTTGAATTATCAGCGCAGAAAATATGCTAGATTTTCAATTTAAAGCTAAACCTTCCACATTTTCCTGCAATGACAGAGCTTCCAGCAGAAAAGACTTCCCTCTAAAATAAAAAAAAATGGCCAAAAAAGAAAAAAAAAAAGGCAACCAATTATTTCAACATTCATCTTAACATGACATTTGTTGTGACTGCGAAACACTGATGTTTAAAAATAATACATCTAGCAATAATCCTCAATATGTGGAGTGAACCCTGATGAAAACAAAACACACGGGCATCATAAGATGAATGAAAGGGAAAGCAGATTTAATCAGACTGTGACAAAACAGTGACTCTCCTGTCAACACCTACTACTGCCTACACATCCATCAGTGAGGCAGCCAGTCAAGAATATACAATGGTGGAGTGGTGGGGACAGGACTCCAAACACAGCTGGAAATATACAACATCTGTACCTTCTATGAGCAGCTCCTGTCCATGGCTGCCCAGCAGGGTGCGCGACAGGAAGGGTGCAAAGTCTACAAAGGTCTCTCTCAGCAGGGGTGCTACCTTCTCCAAGGCCCTCTCCAGCTTTGCTGTAATGCTGTCAAACACAATATATCAAGACAGAGGTCACAAAAAGAAATAAGGGCACCTGAATTAGAGGGAAAATGTTAGAGACATAGCATTGTGACCTACTATCTGGGTTAAGGCAGATAAAAAAGAGCAGTGAGAACCTCAAAATTGACCCCCTGTACCCATCTAACAACAGTCAATGTGCAGCCAGACTCACACAGCCCTGGAGGGTGCAAAGGGTAACCAACATATCTCAGAGGATACAAAAAAAGACTGATATCGATAAGAGCATGGTTGCAGTTACATGATATGTAGATAGGATTTTTTATTGTTCAAAGTCATGTTAACACATATTTGTTTTGAATTCCAAGAGGATTTCTCACCGGTTGTTTGCATTCTGTGTTGTGACATGTTACCAGGCTTATACATGTGATCACAGTTGTTCAACATTGCACGGGGAAGTTCCTTATCTTCTATACACTGACTACATGCTGCTGCCTGACATTATCTGAACACCTCAGAGAAACTGAGAACTGGAGTCATGCAGCCACTCAACTCAGACTGTATACAAGCAGAGATCCGACTCGAGCTGCAAAATATCTCTGCGCTCCAATGTGTACACACAACAGATAGTAGGCAACACGAGGAGAGTAGAGGCTTGTTTTCCCAGTTAAGATGGGCAGAAAGCAGCGTGATGGAAAAAAAAACAGAGATAGAGGGAGGAAGAAGGGGATTTGTATGAGTGTTCCTTGTATTGAATCTGTGCAGCACCCTGGGAAAACACAGCAGAGGGATGACAGTCTTACATTAAAAGCAGGATGTAAGGGGTCTAGGGCGCTAACATTAAAGTTCTTGCCTAAGACACTGGCCTGCCCCTCTGGAAGCTGCCTGCAATCCTGTCAGAGAGCTAAAGTGTTTGAGCATAGGAGGTGTCAGTCCCTCTCGGAGTGGACAATGGTCCACTTCACAAAAAGCACTGAAATAGAGGGGAAAATAAAAAACGAAACCACAGGCAGCCTCTTGTCGTTTCATGACTTTGGGGCTTGGCTTGTTAAAAATCATAAAATTTACTATTATAAAATTATAGTAACAAAACATAAAACCATAAACATATTTCTTTGTGACTTTTTTTGAACCAGAGCAAGGAAATGTGGATATATTTTTTCCTGATCTAAAATATAAATTAGGCAGGCTCTGCTGTGAGATAGTACTATCATTGACTTCACATTTAAACTAAGTGATGTCGGTTACTGCTGCCATGGCAACTGAATCTCTATTCCTCTAGCAGAACACACTGAAGCAAAGACAAAACAGAGAGACACAGGAGAAAGACCTGGGCTCCAAGCAGTCAGCGGCAGAACAGGACTAAGGACCTCTGTCACAAACTATTAGAGCAAGGGAGGAAGATGAGTCAAGGTCACAGCAAGATGCTCACAGAAATAAACGAATGTACAGGAAGGATTAGGCCAAACTTTTCCGGTACCGTTCACAAAACAACATTCCATTTTTATTTGCGTTTTTTTGTATTGAGTAGGTAGAGACAAAGAAATTTGATGAAAATTTCTGTGATTTATCAAATTACAGTGAACATTTTTCATCAGTGGTGATCATGGAAACAGTGTAGTTGTCAATTAAAGCAAATCGGGTACAAGAAATCAATTAGTTTAAATGTAGGCAAAAATATAAAAATCTGGAAAAATAAAACCTAAAAATGAATGGAAAAAAATTTAGGAAAAAAGGTGCTTTTTTGATTGAAACAAAGTGAGTTTACTGACATGAAGAGGAAACAAAAGCCTGGGTGAACAGAAAGGGCTCTGCTTTACCTCATGTTTTCTACTGTGTCTTCAGGCATGGGGGCGACTGTCTGCACGGCCGGCAGATTCTTACTGGTCGCTCCGTTAACAAAGCCGGAGGAAGAGTTGGTAGAGGGGGCTGTATCAGTGGCTCCTGCAGGGAAGACCAACAAAAGCATGCAGCATTTGTGTATTGCAGGGATAATTACAAATATATACATCCTCATTAATCTTATTAAATTATAAGTCAAAAATTAAAAGAATAAATTTTAACTTTACAGAGGGTTGAAATCTGACTTTTAGGTAGCAGTTAAGAGTAAAATATATACACTATTTAAATAATTCAGAGTTACAGTGTCAAAGTTTATATCTAATAATTAATCTAAGAAAATCCAAACAAACATTTACATTTGATGTTCAGAGGAGTTGTAATATACCATAACTCATAAAATACATGATGTATAAACAACAGCACCTCTCAACTTATTTCTATTTCTATCCACTCTTGTCTTGTCACAGCAGGTATAGATTATAATCTTAATGCTGGCTGCTACCCATCATAAGAAAAGAAAAACATTATTTTAATTCTTTCATCCATTTGTGCATTTTTGTGCAATAATTTTTTAAAGACTACCCCACTTTTCTACATTTTTTGTAAAAAAAAATTGATTTGCCAAAAAAGAGAAAATTACAGAAAAAACACAAAGATAGCTTTTCTTTTTTAAAAAGTTTCTATAGATACTGCAATAATAATCACATTGCAATTTTTTTAAGGGCATAATAATGGTGTATTAAAAAAAATCTGATAGTCCTAATGTCTTATAAAATTACATTTTAAGTGTCACCTCCAAGGGGCTGTTTGTTCATATAATAGGAACAGATTAAGATAAATGACAGAACAATAAAAAGTATAAGAAGTTATAAAATCTAAGCCCTCTGACAGTGGTCTTCAACACTCACCCCAAATTTCAGCCAAGCAAAACAAATGAAAACATGGAAATAGCGTTAAATTGTGCACTAAACCTTTCACTAAATCCAAGTGCACATAAGATGGTTTTTCAAACTGGAGCCAGCAGGAACACATGGGGCTATTTTGTTTGTTAGAATGACAAAAATAAAGAATCAACCAGCATTTCAAAACATCATCCGCACCAAATTTTTACATATTACCCTTAGTTTCACCATTAACGGCAAAATGATGGTATCGTGGCAACTGTAATTTGAAGATTAGCCTGTGTTACATCTTCCTGGCAGCATGAGCCCAAGCATAAAATCATTACAACTGTCCTTGTGAGAGGTTAAAACCATAGTGATTGAGATCATGGGGTTTGGTTGAGAGCTTGTGGCTTGAGCTGAAAGCACACTTTGACTTGGATACATTTCTTACATTCCTGCCGCGGGGCTCTGTGTGGATTGGGTGAGGTTGTTTTTTTTTTTTTTTTTTCAATGGAGCACATTAAAAAGGTGTTGGAGCTCCTAATGGTTCTTGGTGTTAAGTGGGTCCTTTCAGAGACCCAGACTACAGGATCCCTGAGGTGGAAATGGCTCAATGCAGCAGAGCCCAAGCACCAAGCAGAAACGTGACAGCAGTGTGAGGGAGAGAGGGCAATGCAGTTAATCAGACAGGAACCGACATTACATCGGAAAGCCACATGTACAAACTTTTTCAGCCACTGTGAATGCATTAAATAAATAGTCTAATTTGGGCAGATTAAAATGGGGTCTCTGGATTTGGTTGTATCAGGCAGAATACTAGTGGCTGTGACTGCAGTTTCTTTTTGGTAGTGCTCTTTTAAGGACCTACAGACACATAGTAAAGTAAAGAGGGCCATCTAGTGGTAAGAATGGACCACTGCACAAACAAACAGCATCACATGATACAGTTGAGGGGAAAAGCTTTGTTTCTATTCAGTATAGAGAAAATGGAGAAAAACGGTATGATTATGATGAACAGTAACTACATAAATTATTGTTTTAAACTGAACTACATTGTCTGGGCTGAATGTAGCACTTTTTACTGTGGAAGCACATTCCAGTAACCTTGTGCATGACCTACCTGTGGTATTGATCATGCTCTTGGGGGTCACAGAGGCAGCAGCAAAGATGCTGGGGGCGCTGCCAGCTGTCAGCCCAGCAGAGGTGCTGCTGCTGCTTCCCACTGTGTTAACTGCCAGGCTGCCAAGGGAGGTTTTCTTCACAGGTACCACCACACTCCTACAGGAAACACACAATCTGCCTCATTTACATATGTACTGAAAAATTATATTTATAAACACTTAAAATATTAGAATTACAAATTCATATCAGTTCATTTTGTAAGAATTAAGTGCTGTAGAGTGAACAAAAAATGGCAGAGAGAGGAAGAGTGGGGAGGAAAAGCTAGAGGTTGTTGTTTTATGCTTTCTCTTAAGCAATTATCTTTCCTGCCAAAGTGTCTTAAGAAAGACACCAATGCCCTCCAGGGTGCTGTAATAACCTCAGGTGGTAACTGTTGATTAGAACTGTGATAATTTTATGGAATCATTAATATCCTCTGACTTATGGCCCAAAACAATAATATAAAATGACTGCCGAGTTAGAACAGTGTGTGGAAAAATACTTTCAGTTTTGTCAGAAAGGTTACACTTGAGTCCAATAATTGAGAGTTGGGGTTTCAGTAAAGCCTGCAGAGCTATTTCAGCCCACATCTTTAGAACTGAAAAACCAGGATTTCTATGATTTATATTTGAACTGTTTACATTCAAATTCTTCTTTCTGACATACTCCAGACCACAGTGCATTAAATAAATTTATTCACATGTTTTAGTATAAAAAAGAGCAGTAATGATCTTATTGTCCCTTACTGCTCTCAGGCCCTGCCTGCATGAGCATGCCCAGACGTTAGTCAGAACATTCGGAAAGGTAAACATCCTGACCTGTAACTCCATCTTTCAGCGTTAACGCATGCAACGCAAACTCACACTCACATGAACACAAGAGGCTAAAGTAAATAAACCTGAGGGAAAGAGAGCAGCCAGTCAGCTACTACACTTTTCTTTACATCTGCTCGGGCCACTGTTGGCCCCTCTGCTTTGCTCGAAAGAGCTGAAAACATCCCAGACATTAATGAGAGGCTCTTCAAGAGCAACTAAGTACTTGTTACTGAAATGGATTTGCATAGCTATCGCCAGTGTTTGAACTGACATTGAGCTTTAGATTCGAAATCTTTCTGTTTGGCATTTGCTCTGCACAGACTTACAGAAGGCTTTGATGAAAAGTGCATGTGGAGTGTAAAAGTTATTTGTTTATTATGACCTACTTATGCAAGTTTCAATATTATGTTCCTTAATATAAATCTTTGAAAGTAGAGATGCAAGAGATGGAGCCAAATAATTAGAAAGTCAGAATAATTCAGCCTTTTTTTATAAACACTGTATGATTCATGTGTTTATATTCAGCTAGATATCTAGACACAAACATACTGAAGTACACAGTGCATGATACCTCCCTATCCACCTAAATACAAGAGACATTTATTGAGATAGAAATATGAAACATACCATTACTTCTATTACCTCTACTACGACTACTACTTATATTATGATTACTACCACTATTACTACTACTACTAATAATAATAATCACATTTGGCACATTTAAATTTTTTCTTGGGTCAGATCACAGTTGCAGCAGGCTCAGCAAAGTAGTTCAGGCCTCTAAGATCCTGTAGTTTTCCCAAACCAGATGACATATATGACCTCTTTAGTGGGTTCAAGCCTTCCACAGGGTTTCCAAGTTCCACAAGTTAGGTTAAGGGTATGTCTGAGCCCCTTAACCTACCTCTGAGAGAAGGCACCCTGCACAGCTAAATGCCTGTATGTTCTATCTCACTCCCTGACCCTAGCCCCATGCCATACCTGTCCACTTGTTGATCTCACTCTCCATTGTACCCAAACTGGCAGCAAGACCCTGAGATACTTAAACTAACTACTTAACTTTCTAAGAAACCTCTGCCAGGGATAGGGATGAGGCTCCCGCCCAGCCTTTAAACTGCTCCATAGATGTTGTGTCTGATGTTGTGTTACAGTTAGCAGTTCTCCTCCAATGCTAAAAACAGCCTAGGCCAGGCACTAAACCTCCTAACTCCACATTTTGGGTAAACGGGTATGTCCAACAGTCCACCTGAGAACTAATCAAACTCCTCCAGGTGGTGATCAGTTGACAGCTGTGGTCGTCTCTTCACCCGAGTGTGAAAGACCTGTGTTCACAGATCTGCTGATTGAAGACAGAGTCAGTTATCAGTCATCTGTCTGAGGAGTTCTGGTACCAAATAAACATATAAATCACCTTTTGACTGAACATGTCGTCCAACTTCTCCAACACAGTAACACTAACTTCTATCTTGTGATCAATTTTTCCTCGAAAATCCTATCAGGAGCTGTTGTCCTCAACAGCACAGCTTACAGGAATGCAAAAACTGCTTCACTATGATAAGTTGGCAATTTTGGAAAAGGCTGACAAACATTCCATGATTATGATTTATGTTAGTCTTTAAGTAAGAATGAGGAGACATCCCCCTACCCCCACACCCCCACCCCCCTGTGAGCAGTTTCCTTGTTTTTGTAAAACCCATGAGCAAGAGACTTTTCTGATGTAGAGTGATATCACAAAAGGAGACATTAGCTAAGAATGCTGTTTCTGAATTGCATCTTAAACTAGTAGTCTCATAATCATTTGAAGCTTTCTTTTCTGGATGACATTCTCTCATCGTAAAAACAAGTTTCTAGCAAAGTTGATGATTAAAAAGTATAGCTAAGAGTGGTTGATGTGAAGAAATTTAAAATGAATCATTTGACGATTCAAGTTATGAGATAAAGGGATGATATTGCTCCACATCCTACTTCAACATAATGTCTTTACAGACACTGATGGGTTTGTGTTTTGGGCTTATGTAATCCCAGAAGGTCAAAATGTTTTTCCATATAAAAATTTTAAAAACAGATGGGACATAATGTTCAGGAAGTCTGAGTACTGTCTAATTGAATTAAGAATTGGATCAAGTAGGTCTGACTGTTCCTTGTAAACAGTTGTAAAAATGAGCAGTATCATGCTTATTTGTTTATTTACCATTTATAAATTGTTTTAATGAGGATGAAATTTCTTTTTGCACTGTTCAGACAGAAATCCTTAAGAAAGATTTTTGTCATGGTGTTGCTCTCCATGTCTGCCAATGGAGTTGTTGAAGGACTGAACCTTTTTCTAAACATATAAACTACATTTAGTATAATACCAAATTTTATTAAAGAATAAAGTATAAAAAAATTGTCTGCATATAATGATTAAAAGTGCTTTGATTATTGAAAAAAATATCGGTTAAATCCCCTTTAACTCTCTTTTTCCTGATAATGAAAAGAGAAAGAGAAAAGGGCAAAGCACATGAATGAAACACATTTAAAAAAAAGCATTGGAAACTTAAGACTAAAGATACATTGTTGACCTCATGTAGCAACGAATGAAAGTACATGCACACCACTAACCCACCAGACCACTGTTCATGGACAATCTGATTGGCCAAGGATTACAGCTGATGCAGTGAACTTGGCCCTGCAAGAGCTCCTTGTCAGGAAAGAGAAAGAAAGTGTGTCCTTATCAGGTCTGCAGTTGGCCTTTGGGTTTGTGAGGGTGCCAGATAATGTCTTGTCCAATCTCCGGCAGTTACTCTGGGTGACACAGGCCAGGCCTCTGCTCTGTCACGAGCTTAGCCTGCTGTCATCTGAGGCAAATCCCCAGAAATCCTCCCTCAACAAAACAACACAGACTTTTGCTGTTGTATATTGCTACTATTGTACATATCTACAGTCCATTTCACAGAGAAAGTAAAATATTTTTGAATCAGTGGGAAACATTCACAACTTGATATCTGGGCAATTCATTCTATATCCTTTACTACCATGCAACTGATTTCTCAAAATATCAAGCTGATGATGTTTCGTTTAGCAGAAAAATCGACTCTGTTATTCTGTTTTATGGAAAGAATATTAAAAGTAGATTATATGACACTGTTGTCTGGCATCCAGAACCTAAAACAGTAAAATGTTTTGAATTTAGTAGATCAGAAACCAACTGAATCACAAAGCGTGGTGAAAGAGAGAGTCGAGGAAAAGCCTCAAAGCTTACTGAAATATCTCTAGAGATGCAGCTGTGTTCAGAAGAACACTGATGACAAGTATAATTTATTTAGTAGATGTCTGTGCTTCTCTTCTCTGAGAAATCTTATTGACAGATATCAGAACATCACTTGCATGTTTTGATTGGTGGAACGGGGCATGAATTTAATGTTGCTTTCCAAATGTATCCCTTGCTTGCATCTTCCAGCAGAAGCCTGTCTTGCTCATGCACAGCTGGCATAGCCGGGACGTTGCGTTAAATCTTCAGAATGTTGATAAAACATGAACCTTTTTTAATAAATAATTCATTCACTGAGTGCTCATGAATCATGTATAGATTATCTAGCACATATCTTATTAATAGGATTGTCTTAATTGAGTTGCAGAGAATAAAGCAAGGATTAATCTTGAAATTAATATTAATGAGGTCTGCGGCTGTGGGAGATGACTGTGGTGTAAAATATAGCCAAAGAAATGTTTCCTTTATAAATCCAACAGATAGAATCTAATCTAATAGTGCTTTATCCAGGAATACAAGGATAGATGCAGGGGAAATGTGCTTACATTCCACTCACAAATTCAATTAAAACCAATTATCATTGCTCTACATTATGGAAAAAATTTAATATGCCAGGACAAACAATATTTCAGAGCTAAGTTAGAGACGCTTTGGGAAGGGAGGGAGTGAGGAAGATGAGGTATTTTGATCTGGTTGAATGAAAATCTGGATGCTGAGCAATTTCAACCCCTCTTCTCTGAAAGCACCCAGTTAGCCTGGTAGAGAGGTTGCGGTGAAGACTGCCCCAATGCACTCCACTTTAAGCAATTTTTTTCTCCCCTTTTTTTGTTTTTTGATGTTGTCGCTACCAATCTATTGCCTCCCTGACAGACGAATGAAAGGCCTGTCCATGTCTGGCAGCTCATTTCGCTGGCAGGTGGCAAACAATTAGACACAGCAAATGGAGGCTGGAAGGGTGGTGACATGAAAAGCATGAGACAAAGTTGTATATGTGGTCAGGAGGGTTTCAATGAGAGCATTTCAAAAATAATACACTTTGCTGTGGCGACTCATTTCAGGCTGCCAGTTCCCATTACGAGTGTGAGCGGTGAGGGCGACAGGACTGGCCCTGGTGTGGCGTGAGGCCGCTTCTGTTTAATCTGTCATCAACACCCTGGAGACCCCCACCCTCTTGGCTGTCCTCTCTACACATACTCCTCCATCTTCTCCCCTTTTCATCAGGCTCAGCTCAGCCCAGCTCAGCAGCAGCAGTATGCATTAAAAAAGGGGAGAGGCCCATTGTTACTCCTGCCTCTGTGTGTCCTGTGCTGTCACTCTAGAGCCTGCTAGTGATTACACAGACACACATGAAAACTCTACTAAATCAGGGGCCAAAGAGAAGTATTTGTTTTTGCTAAACAAAATCAAATTACTTTCGGAAAAATTGTGATTTTCAAAACCTTACCAACCATAAGGGACAGGGATCGAACGGAGCTGAGGCCTGAAATCCCTGCGGGAGCAGGTTTGTAAACTCTTGAATCCAGACAGATTACTGTGTGGTTTTATCTAATCCAGGAATGTAAATAAACCACAGCAGTGCCACAGTGCTCAAGAGACCTTTTCAAACACAGGAATTCCTTGCTGTGGGGGATGAGTGCAATATAACTGGCCTGCAATGAGTAATGTGCTGCACGCTGCCTAGAAACCATTAGAGGTATACTGGATAACTAAGATAAACCAAGAGGATTAACATCAGCATTTTATGATCGCTTGATAGTGTGCACACACACACACACACACACACACACACACGCACACACACGCACACACGCACAAACACACACACACACACACACACACACACACACACACACACACACACAAACACACACACACACACACACACACACACA
>JAQMCX010000055.1:2084475-2235450 GCA_029814765.1 Acanthurus leucopareius | reverse complement strand
CACACACACACACACACACACACACACACACACACACACACACACACACACACACACGCACACACACACGCACACACGCACACACGCACACACGCACAAACACACACACACACACACACACATACACTCTTACACATATGTTTTCTGGTATGAAATGTTTGCTAGTTTGTTTGCTAGGCATCTTCAGAGACATGTGCCTTTAAGAATGACTTGGTCAAAATTACAACAATATACTGTTTGTATATAATCTATCACCTGTTTTAAAACCTCAGTATGTTTTTGGATTACCAAAGTGTGCTTCACCTATTAAGAGCAACATAAAACTAAGCTAAGATGAAGGATTATACTGTTGTTTTTGCAAGTTTTAAGTTCTTCCTTTAACTAAAAAATCATAAACATTGTACATCTGCTATGTTGGTCTTTTCAGTTTAGAGCAAGGTTTAGGTCATGATTTTTTTCATTTATTTCTGTGAGTTATGAAAATCTATTCGCACAGAGCACTGATGAACTTGACAACTCTGAGAAATGTGTTTTCATTATGTAAGAAAATAACAAGAATCAACAGAGCCCTTGAATGTTTTACAAAAAAAATGCTTGATTACCTGTCAAACGAGTGGAACTGCATGGGTAGCATGGCCTGGGCCTGGGCCTTGGCAGCAGGGTCTGGGTAGGACACAGGCTCCAGCCCAGCCTCCATCCCCTCCACCGGTGCCGCAACCAAGCTCTTCAGAATCTCCTTGACATTGATGCCCCTTTTGGGCTGGCTAATGCTGATGACAGAGGAGGACGATTTTAGCACCTCCATGCTGGGTGATTCAGAGAGACTTTCCTGGGACTTCTTCACCTCTGAGGATAGTGTAGATATGAGCTCACTAATGGCATCCGGTGCCCCTGTGCTGTGGTCCAGGTCAGACCCATTAAGGATGCTGGCTACCTGCTCCTCTCCAATACCAGAGTCTGTATGGGGAAGGGAGCTTTCCACCTGGTGGTCTTCTGAGGGCAGCAGACGGTCTTTACTGCTGTCAAATACTAAAGGGGTTTCTGTGGAATGAACACATATATGCACAGAGTCACAAACACACATATAAATACAGGAAACAAGGAGTGACAGGCAGAGACTAGAGTTAGAAACATACAAACAATGTACACAAATAGAAGTTTTAACAGTTTAATATTTGGTGTTTTTGCAATAGAGATCAGTTCAGCGATTAAATTATTGACTAATTACTGTTACAATTTCTGTTTATACCCACACTATTTTTATCAACACATAATGCACATTTATTATAATAAGTCCTTTTACATGTCTACTTAATAACATAACATTTGTCAAGAGATGTATGAAATAGGAATTTGAAACACAATATTCTGATACCAATATTAATGAATAAAATTGCCTTTCAGAGCTGGCTTTTCTTTGCCAGTCAAAGAGTTAATTTATCATGTGAAGAAAGAGCCATGTGGCAATGCAGCTTCTTAGATCTCTCTCCAGAAGCTCCGATCATCTGGTGAGATTATCTCTCAGTTGTTTTCCTTCTATGCTAATAAAATGAGTCCTTTTCTTTAGCTTCCGCCTTCCTAAATCCCTCTGAGAAATATTGGTTAAACTGATCTGAAACTGTGACAGAGGAGTCAGATAACTGCTCCTTTATTTTGGTACAATGTATCCATCTATACACATGAAATGCTGAGTTTGTATCAAAAATCTTAACAGCTGCAGCATTCCTACTCTTTATAAACTGGAATGGATTTTATATACACTGACCAACTTCAGCAAATAAATGCTGGTTCTCCAAGAAACTGGCAGAAATACCTATTTAGTCTAATTTTGGTCCATCCTGACCCAGTGGTTACCTAGATGCAAAGCTGGCTGCATTAATATTCAATCACATGCCCCCTAACGAGGTCAGCAGGGCCTGATTTAGCCAGCAAGTTGTGTGGCTCCCTGGTCCAGACAATCGTCTGCCACATGCCGTCTGGAAAATTCCCCCATTTTCTAGTGAAATTTATGAAGGCAGCAGTGTGCCCCTCTCCTCCCAGCAACCTCTATGATCCCATTCTCCTCTGGTGGATTGCTTGCCTAATGGGCACTGACAGATGGGGCTGAAAATAGCAAGCCTGGCCCCACTGCCCCAAAAACCCACAGTAGTTGGTCAGCATGCTGCTGCTTTCCCATCTCTCAACTTCTCGCTGCTCATCTTCTCTTTCTTTATTCCCTGCATGTGCCAAGCTCTTCAAATTACACATCCATATTTCCTTTGGCCTCTTTCCTCTTCCTCTTGTTTCTTTTATTCACTTCACCTTTTGTCTGAAAGAAAGTCGATAAAGTATGCTCACTCGTGCATCTCATAAAAGCAAGTTGGCACTGCGGCAGACATTGTGTTAAACCTTTGTAGGCAGCCACTGATTTCCTTTCATGTGGCCTAATGTATGATTTATGACTTGAGGCAAATACTACCTTTCATTTCATAGAGAACAATGATTCCTATTCAAGTTTATAACTACCATCTCGAGCCCCAGTCTTCATTTGCTTCCACATTTAATTCTGTGCGGTGCAATTAGCAGAGCTCATGAATAAATCATATGTGAGCCAGAGGAGTGCAGGAAGGGTATCCCTGCTATTATACTGAATTAGTTCTCAGCTAAAGCTGGCATCAGTGTATCAGAGAGAATGAAGGACACTTTATATTCATTTATATCTGAGACAGGCATTATGAACTGTGTTATCTTAGTATACAGAATGGATGTGACCAAGGTGGGACACAGCTGTAAACACCTGTGCTTGTTGGTGAGTTGATCTCCTGACGCATGCTGCGGCTTGACTGACTGTTTATCCTTACGGTCTCACGTTGTGGCTCAAGGATGTCGCGGTACTTGGACACCATGAGGACAGAAATGAAGTACACCACAGCTAAAGCCAGGAACTGGGCTTGCTTACTGTCATCCTGCGGAGAGGAATCACAATATGGTTATGCCACTCCCTATTCAGACAATCTAATTTCATACAATCCATCACTACTGCCTGAAAAGCTTCTCTCACAGCAAAAGCACCTTGCATAGAGTATAAAACACATTATCACTTGTCATTATTCTTTGAAGTATACTTGCTCTAATACTTGCTTTGAAATAAATTCATTCAAATATAGTGAGCTGGTGTTCAACAGGCAGCAGATCAGTCGACATTGGCATACATAAATCAGCACCCACCACATCACGAAACACCACAGCACGCAGGCGATTGATGTCAACATCCTGCAGAAGACGATCAGGGTCCTTGATAGGAGACAGGTTACTAGGGACATTCTCTATGGCTGTCTAAAGGAGAAAGATAAGTATACTGACTAATATGGAATTGCCAGCATCATGTTAGTACACAAAGAGATAAGTCCTCTGGGGGAATAAAATGATGCTAATAGAGAGCTTAGAAAACTGTTATAGTGTCACAACTCAGGTGAAGTTATAAGCATGGGGTAAAAAGTGTTCTTATACTTATTCCTTTCACGTATGAAACCTGCAACTAGGGGCACGGACAACAAAGTTATCACACCACATCCTACCTTGCTTGAAGTCACAGCATTTAGCAGGATTTCCTGAGTCTTGTGATTGTTGAGAATGGAAGACTTATTTCCTCTGTCTCTGTGTCTCTGCCTGCACTCCAGGCAGCTCCTAACAGCCACACAACACACTGCACACAGACACAGACACACAGACACACACACACACACACACACACACACACACACACACACAAGGCATACAAATAGGCTCTCATCTCAGAGTTAAATGGAAATTAAATGTTGATAACATGCATGACCTCTTTAAAACTAATCAGCTATCTCTGATGACTATTTGTTCCAGGCAGCCGGGCCACAAGCCAGGGGAGAAATCAGCAGCCAGACTGATTTCACACTGGAGCCAGTGATGGGAACTTGTGTGTTTGCAACAAGGACACTGTGAAATCTGAAGGCCAGTTCCCACCCCTGAGAGCTCAACTTGGAGTCAACATTCAAACTAACAAAGGCTCATGCATACACAGATCCATAAGCCCAGACATTTAGACACAGATACACTCTCATACCCCAAGACAAAAGTAGACACAAATACACACATTTTCTCTGCTTGCATTATGTATCAACTAAGTCTACTAAGAACAGAATTTAGCAGTAGTCTGCTTTGCATTCACAGGTGAAATCTGAAGTGCAAAAAATATACAAAGAGACACATTCAAGCACACACAAGGGCAAACAGAACCTCATGGAGTCCTATGGGACAAACCAATGACACACACACAGAGTAACATTTGCAAAGAGTACCTAATCACACTGCAAATGATTCTCTCTCTCCTTGTTATGAATTCTAAAATGACAATCTTGTCTTTTTCTATTGCTGGAAAGCTGCAGCAAAACCCTTCACATCCTCCAATTTCCTGTACAATTAGCAAAGGACTCTTAAATTAATTAGCTTTGTTGATCAAACAGAGGATTTTAGGGGATTAGGGGAATTATTAAAGTGTGTGACGAGAATACTGTCATGGCACTTTCTAGCTCATCAATTTTACCAGTGTAAGTGGCAAAAATGACGCAGTACACCTCCCCAAACCCCACAAAATGACAAAGCAACTGTTTCACTTCCCTACTACAGCTGATGACACTCACATCTACAGCCACAAACACACATTATGGACCTCACCAAGTCTGAGACACTGACGCATCAGGCCACCAGAGGACATGTTCTTCTCAGCCTCGATCTCGCTGAAGTTGAGGGAGCTCGAGAACACCAACACGTCCACCATGACCATGAGACGGGACAGGAAAGTGATGGCGGTCTCTGAGGACATGCCCTGTGTTGCCTCGATGCTGTCCAACTCCGTCTTGCACAGGCAACAAGAGAGACACCAGTCACATAGCAGAAGGATAAATGCACCAGATCATCTTTGCCACATTCTCTTGTTGTGATCAAAATATTCTTGTTGTAACAGAAGCATGCAACGAAGATAGAAAGAAGGGCATATTGCAGGTATAAACACAGTGGTGGGTTCTGCAGGACTTGACAGGACACTAATCAGCAGGACAGGAAGAAGGTAGATGCATGGACCAATATTACTATGTGAGAGTTAGTAAAATCTTATGTCTGGGGAAGCAAAAATATTATTAATCTCAGTCCAGCCAGCTATCCAACCCTCACAGGAAGTAATGTTCTGTTAAATACTTTTTTGGAGGATGAGCCAAAGCAGAAACCTTTTTGTTAGCTTCCTTCAGAAAATATTTGAGAAAAATGCACCAGTGCAATGGGATTTTACATTTCCATCTCTCTTTAATGAACAGAAATAAGCACAAATGGTTGTGAAGATGGTGCCAATTTGAGAGAAATATAACTTTGGCATTCTTGATGTGCACAGACCAGATAAACAAAAGACATGATTAAAATCAATTTCAGTTAAGGCCTGCAAATAAAACTGAGATTTTCAGTAGATTTATGAAAGAAACCATGACCAAAACAAAGGGAAGTTAATTACAAATATATGAAATTGTATCAAAGTAATGTCCTCAACATTAATTGTAGCAGAGTGGAGCTTAGCAAATAAAAGTGGCTCCAATCAATAAACACAAACAAGTCTTATTTCCCACAGGCATATGACATATTTCAGTGCAGGCAACCGTAAACCAAGCGGTTTTTATTTTTTACCACTAGATGGCATTATTCCTCCACATTGAAGACAGTGCACTTACAGTAGGAGAGGTGGCCGCTGAGAGAAGAGGTAAGATCCCTCCACATGCAATAATGATGTTGTCGACCATTTGTGAGATTAGGTGGATGGTGTTGTGGACAAAAATTATGTTCTCATTACTATTAACAAAATCCATGACAGATTTGGTGGAGTGGCTGCAGAAGAAGAAGGGAAGAAAAGAGACAAATTGTTCTGGGTTCAAGCATTTCTCATATTACATTAATCACGTTTTGTTTGCTGTGAATTAAACTAATTTTTTTATAGACTATAAATAAAAAAGCTAGATTCAATAAAATTCTCAAAACAGCGATAAAATTATATGGTATTAGTGATATGGACGTGTAATCTGAGTATCACTACAAGCACCATGCACACCCTCCCTCTTTGTCTCCCTCAAGTGCACACAAACAACTTCACACACCTCCTCCAGACATGGACGTCACTCTCCAGTGCGAACAGCAGGTCAGTGAGCAGTCTCTGGTGCATGGCTGACCATTTGAACTCTGGGATGCGGAACATGGTGGTGCGTGGGCCAGGACTAAACTGACGTCGCTGTTCCTCTGTCATGGGCATCCCCCTGAAGCCCAAGTCCACACGAATGTCTCTCTCCATTTGAGAGGATGGGCGGCCATGTAAACTCTGATAGGAGACCCGATTAATCAGTATAAAACAGTACGCCAAGATACTGTTCACAGATTTGTACTAATCATATTCCTCTGTCAAGATCGATAGTGAATCCCTAATGGAATGAAATGCTAGTGTCATACAATTCAATAAGAATGATGAATTGCCAGACTAAAGTCTGTCCTCAAATGACCTCTTCCTGCCTGAGGATGAAGAAAAAAACACAACAAGCTCAATGCAACCTCTAAGTCTAAGATGAATGAGTCAGCAAGGTCTTGCAAAGAAAATCTGTTTTAAAAAAGCAGCAGCAATGAATTGAACATGAGCATTTATGCAACAGCACACAAAGGTTTAAAAATACATCCTGCCCCCC
Organism: Acanthurus leucopareius; assembly: GCA_029814765.1. Taxonomy (NCBI): domain Eukaryota; kingdom Metazoa; phylum Chordata; class Actinopteri; order Acanthuriformes; family Acanthuridae; genus Acanthurus; species Acanthurus leucopareius. Next base: position 2,228,725 of record JAQMCX010000055.1, on the reverse strand, counting down.
ATTGGCCCTTGATCCGTGACCCAGTCAAAGGATCATGACCTCTGAGAAAGAGCACAGCTCACATGAGAGTAGGGGAGAAATGAACAAATCCCAGATGACTGCTGCAGGATAATGCTCTGTCTATTTCTGCCCTCCTGTTGGCTCCTTCAACTATTCCGGCAGCCCACTTTACTAAGTCTCAGAGGGTTGATGCCTGATGTGCACCCGGTCACCCTGTCCCCATTACAACCAAAGCTGGCCAAGGGAATGATCCCTATGGGTCTGTTAATATAGAACTGTTCACTAAAGGGCATCACATCCTGACAATGGCAAATGGTCTCTCTCCCTACCTTCCACCCTGCACACCAGTGTTGCCAAGTTTCAGCACTGATAAGTGTCTATTGTTTTATTTCCCTCCTAGCTAAACATTTCTGTTATTTTGGATCTGGTGAAGTCAAAGAACATTTACTATTTCTTTCATTAGAAAGTCTGGAAATATGACAGAGTGCAACTAAATAACTCAATTTACATGAAATTGCTGTATGATGAAATAGTTTCAGACAGACCTGTGTGGTGGCTGTGGTCTGAATCTTCTTCTCCTTGTCTTTGCTATCATCTGATCTCTCTGTGTCAGAATTGTTGCTTGTTGCATCTGCTGCACCACTGGTCTTGACAGTTGAGGGGTCTCCATCAGATGCTGCGGCAGCTGTGCCCTCACTGACCCTCAGGCTCTCAGAGGAGACCTCTGCCTGGGTACCAGCCACAGCGCTGATGCCCTCCAACGCTGCCTGCAGTTCAAACTCGTCCTTTTCCTGGATACTGGGTAAGGAGCTAAGCTCAGAGCTGCCTGTCATATGAGCAAGAAGACCGAGCTCATCACTGGTGCCTGTGTTGACTGGAGGCTCCGGGCTGGGGAGGATCAGAGGCTCAGCTGGACTGAGATCAGGCAGTAGCTTGTCCTCCATGCTGCTCGTCACCTTGCTGAACAGGAAGTTGTTGCTGTTAGGAATAGTGTCCTTGTCATCATCAAGGGTTATGAGGGGGGGTGCATTTTGGTCATCCATGCTGCCCTTGGGCAACAACACATTTACATTACTGTTAAGCTTCCCCACGGCAGCACAATAAACATTATCCAACAGAGAATCCACCTCCACCAGGGCTCCGTTCTCAGATACTCCCAAAGTTTCTGAGGACAAGTCCATATCATCAAGCTTAACCTCTGTAGCCTCCACCTTTTCAGCCTTGATGTCCACCAAAAGGTCACGGACTTCAACCCTGACCCCATCTACCACAACTTCTGTTCCTCTGAGACCCTCTTCAGGCCCCTTTCCTTCAGCCAGAAGGTTGCGTGAGTCTGTACTGTCATAGTCTTTCTCACTCTCGGGTGTCTGGGAGTTATCGTCCATTTCTCTGATCTCAATCACGCCTTTGATGCCAGAGGCCTGAGCTGATAGACCAGAGATGGTGCTGACAAAACCCTTCTTCCCTTTCTTAATATTCTCCTCCTCCTGACGCTGATACTCCTCATACATCTTAGCCAAGTACTCTTTGTGAGCCTCATAAGTCACCTTAAAAAAGAGCAACATTATAAAAAAATGTTAACCACAAACTTATGATGCAAACGATGGTGTGAATCAATTCAGTTGAAGCAAGAGAAAATAGATAAAAATATCTCCTTAAACAGTAGAGGTCAGTGTTTCCTCTTTGTTGTACAGTATAGAACTCACTTTAGAGTGGGCTATGGAGAGTGTGTCCACCCACACTCGCCATCCTCCCCACTCATACTTGATGGCATGGTAGAGCAGAATACGAAAGATGTTGTACACCATCTCAGTGATCTTTTGCTCGTCAGAGTTTTTAGGGTTGATGTAACCAAGAGAAAACATCCAGTCCTGCCACACAGAGCACTGAAGTAAACACCTGCAACACAAACATCACCACACATTCAACACATAAGACAGGCTTTATGTGACCCAGATAGAGTGTTTAAGTTACTTGAGCAAAATCTGATCGTCTTCAGCAAGTAAATTATTTATAATTCATGGGTTAGAGGAATCATTTTAAAAAACTTTCTACTTAAAGTTTTCCCATAAAAATGTTTTAGGTCAGTGACTGTTTCTGATTCCTGTCAACACATTTCTTCATATGAAAAGAACATGCAGGCACTATCTGGCATTTTGTTGCTCACATATCAAAACATAATTTTGATCATTTTATCATAATATATTGATGAGACTATTATTTTTCAACCAAAATTACAAGGGGCAGGCAAGTGAAACTCATCTCTCAGTTTAACAGTTTTACTGGGACAAAGAACCTCCTGCCTATTAATTTTAACATAAATATTTTGTTGATTTACTTGGCTTAGACTTAAAATTTAATTGCAATATGTCTCAGAGTGCATCCATCAGAAGCAGAGCTACGGTGTTAGAGTGAAAAAAAGAGAGCAAGCCCGTCAAAACCTTCACAGAAACATCTGCTAGAGAACATGTGCATGTCTATAGATGATTTAGCATCAATATGAGCATATTAAGCACAGTACAAGGAGGAGGAACACTGTGCCATTTTTTCTTTGATCCATTAATCAGTAAGATAATTGAAGGAGAGGGTGCGCAAAAGTTCTGCTCACCGTCTGTTCTCTCGGCTGTTGCTGAACAGTTTGATCATGTCTGAAAGAAAGAGCCGCCGAACCTCCATCAGCTCTGTGCTGGGGGCGGAGTTCTTCAACAATGTGGCTACCACCTTGAGAATCACTGATATCACACACACACACACAAACAAAAATGTATGTGGACTTTGTCAATTTTACCAGAGAACCAAGAGCTTTAGACAGAATAGAACTCAATGAGACATATGGCAGACTTACTGGGATTCTGAATCTTAACAGTGGAGTCGGGCTCAGGATGAGGTTTGTGAACTACCTGTGTGCACACCTGCTCTGTCAGAATCTGCAGTGGGAAGCAGTGAGTAGACATCAGTCACACACTCTGTACACACCAATAGTGCCATAATGTTAGAACTTTTGAGAGGAAAACGTTTTGTTACCTCGTACAGAGTGTTGTAGGTCGTCACAGTCACAGTGTTAGTGTGCAGCATAAGCCTCTCTCCCAGGAGAGTAAAGAGGCTGTGTGTGTGCATGATCTCAACCTTCCTCCTGTGGATAAACACACACAAACACGCACACAGACATAATGGCAAAGTTCCTTGTTTGGAGCTCCCTAAGCCACTGAAAGGATCAGTGAGGGCCGTCATCTTGCCTCCCTATTCTCACCCACAGGGAGCCAGGCTCCAGAGACAAGTGTCAGGAACTGCCTGCTGTCATAAATTGGGGGAATTCTGTTGGAGGTGTGCAGGATAACGAAGACAGCCTGTCACTAGAAATGGCTTCAAGATACAGCAGAGGCACACCACAGAAGCATATACCACAGGTGAATGGGTTCAACGGTGACAAACTACCTTTGCAAACAACATAAGGACTGCTGTCACAATGCTAAGCCAGAGCTGCTGCCACTGCCTAAAGACCAGTTGGGACTTTCCTAATAAGTCCACTTTTTTTTCCCTTTTTGCATTTTGCAGAGGCTGGCAAATTGAACACTTAAGAGGCAAGAAGTATTCCTAACAACTGTATAAATATGGAAATCTGGGAGAAAAGGCCATGCATAGCAAGTTGAGGTGGAACTTGTACAAGAAAGCTCAACCAATGAGGCACATTGGGAGGAGAGGCCTCGTAGGGAAGGCTTCATGATTGTCATATTCAAATGAAGTCACTTTCTATGAATATAGTTTATATCATAGCATTGCCTTAATACAGAAAAAGTTAAAATGAAAGCACACTATGTAAAGTATGAAATTGGATGTATGCTATCCAGTGGGAAGAGATTAAATACACTGCTGTTGGAGGGTAATCATACAGCAGGAAGTACATTTAGTTTTAAAACTATAAACCTGACATGCAATATTCATAACGTTTTATCATTTGGTTATGATTAGGTGGCTGAGTATTAGTAATTATAACAGAGAGGTTTGAGCTGAGCTTGTGTCGTTTTTCCTGCTTTCTCTCTTCATGTTTTGTGTCTGCTTGATTTTTACCATGTTGACCCAAAAATGCATTAACTGGTACAAAAATTTTGTAAATCACATAACAATGATTATCTAATTCAGCAATCCATGAAAACTGATGCTACCTAACATGACAGAAACAGTGAATATGAAAGGACAATTCAATTCAATCAGTGCAATAACATTAAGAAAGCCTGAAAGGGACATGTTTAATTCTTTATGAATTGCACTGGGGCCCAGGTTGAACTGGGATGGTGCTTTAAAATGTATGAAAGCTATTAAAGTGAGGGGTGAAAGGCTGGCTTTCATGAAGCACTCCTGTCCCTTGAGGATATAGGCTTTTTGCTTGCACCTGGGGCCGTCTAGAATGGGCTTATGGCTTCACTGTCCCTAGAATCGCTAGGCACCAAGAACCACACAACACCTGGTGCCCCATCATTGAGAGCAGAGCGAAAATCCTCTCCCTGCATCCCGCATTTTGAATCAAAGGCTCTCCAGCCAAAAGCATCATCTCCCCCTCTCCAATGTGAAGCACACAGAGGATATCCTGACATCCTAGTGGGTATTTTATTATTTATTTTATTCTGGGACAGTAACTTGGACTGTTTCCACTGTTCTCTTATGTGAAGTAATGGTGCATGGGCACGTTGCCAGGAATTCAGGTGTACAAAGAAATGCACCCTGGCATCCAGTCAAGTCTTTGGCTCTTCTAATTGTACAATTTTTCAAACGAGTGTCAGGGACAGATGAATCATCTCTGTGAATGTGAAGCCTGATTTATGAGTTTTTAGTTTCTAACCCAGCCCGTTATAAAGTCGTCAACCTGAACATTGCGGAGGCATGGTAAGACTTTAAAATGGCAAAACAACACAGAGCAGATAACAGCATTAGGCATGAGGAGGACCTCTCATGATTCATTCATCTTTATACTATTCATTATAAAAACACTTAAGAGTGCGTAATTACAGTTTACTGCACAGCTTTTGGAATCGTTACTTACTTGTGGCCCAAATGCTTGAGGAAGTACCCAAGGACTTTAAGGGATTGCACTCGAATGCTTTCACTCTTAGACGCCATGAGCTTGTAGATTACCCTGGAATAGACACAAGCAATGAGAGCTGGCAACAGCACACTGTCTTGAGAGAATAAAGTATAGCCCTGTTGATGAAAGGCCCTGCACTGGTTAGCTGACAACCACTTTCCTTCAGGGAGAATTTACATTAGCATTAAATGAATGTCCTAATGAAAGCAGCAGCCTTTCCACAATGAATTCCTTAGAACTCACAAGTAGTCCTCCACTGTGCGCATTTATATTTTATAGGATCACACAGGGTAAGTTTGATTATCTGTGTCATATTGTGAAATCAATATGTTAATATTGCTACATTTCCATGTATAGTTGTTTTTTTTTTTCTTTTCTCACTGAATTTATGAATTATTCATGTGTCTCATAGGCACAAAGCAGCAGTGTAAGGTGCTTAGGTTTATTTTGTGAAATCACCTCCTCACTTTGTGCCTGAACAGCGAAGGGATTGTGTCTTCCCCTGTGGGGCTTACCGTATTCCATTTCTCTGGTCAAAAGCAGGGATCATGGATGCTGGATGCTCAGACATGAGGGCCACCACTAACTGCAACACATCATGCAGATTCTCATCCTGCACACCAACCAGAAGAGAAGGACGATAAGAGATGGAAAATAGAAAAGGGAAGTAGGTGAAGAGGGAAAATACAGTCTTTGTTCTTTGCTTAGACTCAGTTACTGCAACTGCAGCAAAGACGCAATGTATGTGCCTTGCAATGTATCACCTGGAATTATAGAATACACCTGGGCCCCTTGTACACCTTTAAAACTCTGGCTGGCCATTGCTAATCGAAAAGATCCATTCATCTTGCTAGGAAGTTTAAATGCTATAAAAAATAAACTTCGCCTCAAATAGCAACTGTGAAGATGAAAAGTGACCTTGTAGCTCAGCACAGCAAAGTGGCACACTAACTCAGAGAGTAACTTCCATTGGAGCAGGGATAGATGCTCACATACCTCATGCATTGTTAACAAATAGTTCAGGATGCTCTGCAGCTCATCCTCCTTCACACCTCGGTCCTGAGAGTAGGAAAACATATAAACAGTTAAAAGAAAGGTCACTGCATTTAAAATGTACAGTATGTCTGCTGTGTATTCTGATAAAAAGCATCTCTTTTTATTGGCATAGCTAAAATAAGAATTAAGGTTTCTACAGCAAAACATCGTAAGCAACCAAATAGCTCTTGATGGCCTAAGAAGTTTGGCCTGGTGATATCATGTAGACAATAGGCCTGTCTTCTGTTAAAATTCCTCTAATACTGCCATGCCCTGGAAAATATAATATAGAACCCAGAGGGAGTGCACTATAATTAACTGAAGGAAAGAAAATCATAATTAACAATTTGTCTCGTTTAAGAAGCCAGAGCCAACAAATATTTGGTATTTTCACTTGAAAAATTACTTAAATGATTAAACAATAATCAAAACCATCATTATAAATTTTCGCTTGACTGCCTAATGATTTTATTAAATTTGTCTCAGCACAACTTGTTTTCTTCCAAGCTCACACAAACAAATAAATAAAATAATAGCACTACATTTATTGAGCAGACTGGCAGGACGTTTTAGAGTACAACACTGAGAACTGACAATCTCCATATTTTCTCGCTGCAGCTCAAAATCAAGCTGTGTGAGAGGCTGTGAGGCATGAAGACAGGTGGGATATACCTTGAGAATGAGTTGCTTGAGGAAGAGAAGCATGAATGCCCGCAGAGAAATGATCTCTTTCTGGGTTGGCCTTGGACCATCTGTAGTTGGAGAGAAAGTGAGAGAAGCAATTAAACTTGAACCAGATATCTCTGTTTTCCAGTCGTCTCTACATTTTATATGTTTTTACAAGCAATTTTATTCTTGGTTTATTTCCATGAAAAAGTAAAGATCTTTTTGATGTTTCTATGACTGAAAATGAAACATTTGTCTCAGTAATGCCTCTTTATATTTCAAATACAACTTTAAGTTTCTTCTCTGTATTATGAACTTTACACTCATTTACTAGTTTTACCTTAAACATGTGTATCAAACATTTCATCAGGTTTTACCAACAGGCTCGACTCAGAGTGTGTCATATAGAGCCGATCTCTCCTTAAAGTCAGTAGAAATATTTCTGAGAATTAAATCTAAAGGTATATATCACTCATGCTTCATTCAAACTCTCTATGTGTCCCAGGTAGTCTCTGTCCCAAAATAGTATCCTTCAGCCAACTCAAGGTCACTATAGTCACACCTGCCCATTACACCAGCCAACATCTCATTAAAACTACCTAGAATGCGTGTGCCAACCTGAGGTCACTTACACTCACATTGCAATCCATTCCTGTCATGCACCTCATTCAGCATCTGACAGGCTGAACGCTATCAGCAGGTGTATTTAAGCTTTGCAAACACAGAAGAATGGCAGGAAATGACAGAAGCATTGATTAACTGTAATATCACTAAGCTGCTGCTGCTGCTGCTGCTGCTGCACTGGTTTGGTTTGCACAAGGAACAATTTTGATGCAGCAGATTCTATTCAATATGCTGTGCTCTTTTGTTTTTTATCCAAGAGGTGTTTGCACGTTTGCAATGAGTAAGTACACTATTGGCCTGCAGCAACAGGCAGATCAATACAACACAAAGCTATTCTGTTAGACGTATCAGAAAATACAAGCTATGGCATACATTACAACTTTTATCACACTGAAAAAATGATGTACATGTGTAGAAGTATCGAATGACAGCTACCAGGCAAACAGCAGAAGCCTTTCAGAGAGAGCTTTTCATTTTGTTTAATGTCTTTCTTCTTCTCTCAGCCCAGAAAAACCCAACCTCTACCTTGGCGGGACACATGTTCATTTGAAACGGGGACACTGCTATGATGACAGATACAACGGCAGCAGACACCTGACCATCCTGCTGCTCCAACAGCCAGTAAATGTAATCAATGACGAGGCTCCCTGAGGTTGAAAGAAGACGGCAAGTGCCCCTGCATCCCGACACTGATTAATAGAGCGAGAGAGGAAAACCCAGCGCAGGCACAGAGCCCGACATGGTAGGGATGATAAGAACATTATTACTGCAGCCACCGCATGCAAGTTATTCACAACCAATTATACTCAGCAGCTCTGCACTGCTCTTGTTTCTCACTGACATATTGCTTTACTTCCTGCATCCCAAGGGCACAAGGAGAAAGAGTTCATTGGAAAACAATTTATGTCCATGTGATTAATGCAGGAATCGTATTTTGTCTTATGACTAATGATGGTGAAGTAACAACATAGACAATAACACGTGTCCTGTATACTTGCGCAACCTTGATATAATATACAGGATAATTATATTTTCACTCAGTGAATGCTTTAAATAACAAAGACTCATAAAACACTTAAATACAACAAGTATTTGTAATTGTAAAAGGAATAATTGGTTCCCAGGATACTTTTCAAGATTAAACTAATTTATGCTTTGCCTGCTTAATCTACATTCAGAGTGTGTTTACTTTAAACAAACTTAAGGAAAAATTTGCCACATTTTATGTGGATGTCCAACAAGTGTTGATGGAAAATTTAGTCAATCACTTCCATGACGCATGATTTAGTGATCACAGCTCTATCGCATGTGGAACCATGCTGACTGCCTACATTTACCAGGGTGCATTGTGTGTGATCTTCTGACGCCCATGCCCACTGAGCAAAGCAAAAGCAAAATGATCAAGGTTTGTGTTTGAGTAGCAGCATGCCTCCTGGCTTATCATCAATAACGACAGGACTTCCAAACAAAATGTGGTGAATTTTTCCTTTAACATGACATCTCACACACACATAAGAAAAAAAAAAACATGGAAAAAAAAAGACCAAGTAAGGCTATCTCACTAAAAAACACTCTTGCATTATCTCCTTTTGCTCTTGTGGATTTCCCAGGTGTACATTTGTAAATCTGAAGCAAGGCACAGTTAAAAGAACAGCATATGTTTGCAAATTTTTCTCTTATATCTTTGCAATAACTTTTTCATATCTTACATAAAATGAATCAAACACAAAGGAAGTACAAACAAAAATCAAACCACCATCTTGCCTGACCAGATTTTTCTTCTTAAGTACCTACATGGCTCTCACTGATCATTCCCCCTTAATGCCAACAAGACAGAGCCAGCTTGAATATAAAATGAGGAATGGTCAAACAGCTTTCCTAACTGCTCTTCTCATTACTTATTATTTGGTTAAACAGAGGCAGGGCACAGGCAGAGACAAAGGAGGAGCGATATAGATAGATTTTGTGTTTGCTTGTGGGTATATATCATGCACTGAGAGAAGTTGAGCAATGGGCATCTGTCTGCCTGCAATGATTCTGTATATGACCAAATGATACACGATTTCAATTTTGCAGCACTCTGTATTAAGACCCGTGGAAATATAAATGAAAGCACTTCAAGAAAGGGAGTGGCTGGAAGCGCTCACTTCAAAATGCTTTTTTCTGTCTCTTTAATGGAACACTTAATTATCTGCTTGGCTGTCTCTCTTCTTTGTACGTGTCTTTGGTCATTTCTCACTTTAGAAGGACAGAGAGAAAAACTGACCTGCCAAATCAAGTGCAGATCAATGGAACCAGACCTGCTCTGAAAATTACCTACAGCAGGCCATCCATTTTTAAAGATACTATATCCCCAAAATCTCAACCACTTTCTCCAACCATTACAATCCACCAGGAACTCAACAACAATCAGCAGCATATTTATGGTTGTGGTTGAAAGGACTAAATTTAGGGGGGTTAGAATCAGAAAACTCATTGAAGGAAGGTGGTTAATGAAGATGTACTATAGCAAAATGTGCGTATGTGCACATCTTTGTTATGGAATAATTTAAAAATTTAAAAATGGTGGTGGATTATCACCTACCGAGTGCTTTTTAAAATAAGAAGCTTCTTGTAAACAAAACATAGACTAAAAAATTTCTAAAATACAACCAAAAAGGACAAAATGGCATGTTTGTTTCTCCAATACATTTTTAAAACCATAGAAACACTGTGATCATTTTGATCTGACACAAAATATAACTGACTTTGTATTCCAAGCTCCTTCCAGGTGTTGAAGTTTTTTTTACAGTGTTTCTGAGTTTCCCTTCACTCGCAGACTTCTTCGTTGCTCCTCTTAGGTACAGACAGTTTGAGAAGGAACCCATTTGGGTCACCAGTTCTTTCAGTCATAGACGGATGGATCAAAAGCTTTTCCTCAATATCACCCCACTCCTCACCATTGAAGTAAAAAGCAATGCGGTGCATTACCACTGACCAATCAACCTGTTGATCTCATGATCCTCACTCACGAACAAATCCCTGAGATTCTCCAAACCTTAAAGTGCCACTCTGCTGTTTCCTTGCAGTGGACCGTGACTGTGAACTTGGAGGTGCTAACACTCATCCCAAACCTCTTTACACTCGGCTGAAACTACACCGATGATTGCTATGTTATCAAGGGACTGTATCATCACCAAAAAATAAAAAAATCCCGTTTTAACCCTTGCACTTTTTCCATTTCCCTTCCTACGAGAGAGGCGACTTGCATGTCACAAGTACCTGTTCAACCCGTGCAAGGCACGAGCAGCCCTTTAACACTGCCTTTGCCTGACACCAATTCCAGACATCAGTACTTATCCCTGCAGGTGGTAGGGCCCACTTAACGGACTGGACATGTTTACATTTCATTTAATATGACAGGATCAGAGTGACTCTTCTGTAGAGCACTGACATAATGCATAATTCCCAGCACATACGCTGTTGTACATCATTTGCATTATTTGGTTGTTTAAGCAACCTGTGCTCACATCTCTGACTTAAAATGGATTAGACAACTACTTGGATCTTGCGATGCTCCTATATAAAGTAAAACTATAGTATACAGCAGAAGTGGCCACACAGAAACCGACTTCCCATACAAGTGATTTTGACATCTAAATCTATAATTCAACAGTGGTAAAAGTAAGAAAACACAGTGTCCAACACAGTGAACATGAAAGAAATAAAGTCAAGAAAGTCCCTCTGATGTCCAAGCTAAATATAGCTCATCTCTAGAGGACATAAGCTCTAGATAGTTTGAACTTGCTTCACGTATCAGGTCTGGTAAAGTTCTATTGCACCATATAAGAAGGGATAAGGGATCTGGCACAGTGTAAGTAGAGGGAATAAGGAGCAAATTAAAATCAGGAAAATTGAGATTGAGGGGTTTGTAGAAAGACCTAACTCACAGATATGTGCTCCCATATTATCCCAGCTGACCTCAGTCTAAAGGTCTGTACCACTATTAGCAGGAAATAAATTAGGAACACTCCCGGCTAAAGATATCAAAAATGTAGGTCATCTGCTTCCTTGATGTGGCATGCAGCTACATCAAGGCAGGTAGACATGTATGAACAGTATATATGTATATGCGTTTATCTATATACATGTATGTACATATGTATATGTATATATGTGTTTAGAAATAAATAACTGAATGACCAGGGTTACATCAACATTGTCAGAGCACAAGTTTTAACCTTCAGGAAGTGGATTTCATCGAGCCTAACTGCAGCACAAACTAAGCTCTCAGTACTATTACAAAACGAGTACTATACTTGGACACAGATAGTCTTAGAAAAGAATAATGGAGAGCAAAAAGAAAATGACAGTTCAAGGACACTTTCGCATCCAGCACAGTCTGCTTGGTGACATACTGCTGTTTCATAGAGAGAGGATGCCAGTCATACTACTGGCCCAGGTTTCAGCACCCACACCCACATCAAGCACCCTAGGGGGATGACAATATTTATGCGGTATGTCTGCCTCACTGTCATCTCCAGTGATGGCCACAGTCCTAACAGCTGACATGCACGCGCTTCCATGTGGGGATGAGTCATTCCGAATGTGTGGGAGCTGCTTCCTTTTTAGAAGGACACTTTGACACAATGATTGTGATTGGTTTACACCCGATGTTTTCCTCTCCAACACACATTCACTTAGATGAGCCTTCAGATGGATGGAAAACACTTTATTCAAAAGAAAAATCCAACTTAAATTAAATCATATTCCACAGCAATTAAAGCAAATGAACTTGTGCTCATACAGAAAAAAATCCAAAATGCTAAATATGCTCACCAAGACCCTTTGGCGTGATGCCGCTGTTGTCTGCAGGGTTGATGGCCCAGTAGTAGTACTTAAGCGTATGCATGAGCTGAAGCACTGTTCCCACTCGACGAATCGTGTTGTAGATAGTTGCTGTGCCAATAAACTCAGCAGAAAGGTAGGTATAAAGGGAGAGCTGCACCTAGAGTGGGAACCCACACACACATACACACACACACACACACACACACACACACACACACACGTATACATGTATTAGTGTTATCAGCTGCACAGTGTATTCAATCCTTTGACCTGTATACCTTTTCTAGACTAATCACAACATTACTGTGGTGGATTGCACCAACCGAGCCTGTAATCCTTGCAGGTGTATGGTAAGAATAGCCATTGACCCTACATTACTCAAATTTCATAATTGTCGCAGCTCCACTCTGTTCAGTGATGATTAGCATGTCCTCTGTAATTAGCAACAGACCTGACAAGGTTCCTTAATCCCACCACAGCCATTCCAGCCATAAATACTAAGAGCTTTAAACCACATGTCATAAATTACAGGATATTAACAAATCAAATGTGAGTCCACAAAGGCGGCGGTGTGGTTAGAATGTAAGCATGGTGTGATACGGTTTGAGGCCACTGAATTTAAACAGTGGAGATAAGGGAACACCACACTGTTGGTCATGTCATTTCCATTAGCACAGAAAAGTAAAATGCACTAACAAATTTTTATTCTTCTGCTAAAACAATATCATGGCTTCGTGTAATTAATCAATATAACATGCTCCCATCACTCTTTGAGCTGGCTCTCCGCACCGTGTGCAGCAGATATGGAGAGAGGTAATGTGGACTTTGTAGCATGTCCTAAGAAAAGAAGCCAGCGTGGCTCTCTGTCGTTGTGTTTAAAAGTATTCTAACCCACTTCATTACCTCACAGCTTCTCTCATTTTTTCTCCCTCTTTCTCTATGCTCTATTTTGTAGGAGTGTCACAGGCAAGCCTCCAGACACTTTTGTATTTATTTCCTCCTTTTATTTATTCATGGCTTGGCCTACAAGCAGCATTCCTGAGGCGAATGTATTTGCCACACAAACTCAGCTCCTTTGATATACCTCATCCCATTTTTTCATGGGTCATTATTTATAAGGAGGGGGAATACTCAGGAACATTTAAAAAGCTTGGTTAGGTTGAGGACACGGTACTGAAAGCAAGTGGTGAACTCTGCAACCATTTGATGTCTCATAAATGAGAGTATATGTGGTGAATCAGCTACTTGTTTTTATTACCACCTGCACAAATACCTGCTCCCATGGGGAATCTCACCAACACACTAGTCTTATACACACATGACAACATGCATAATTCCCATCTCTGTTTCCTGTGCAAAATAGGCTCATGTGAGGATTTGCGGTTTCAGTTCTCGTCTTACCAGAGGCTCTGATGATGCAGAGGGTTACAGAGGCGTTTGTGGTGGAAAGCTCTCCATATGCATCCACTTCAGTGGGATGCACACATGCAAAGACACCTGTCCCTACGTGGGCTGAGTTACCTGCAGGAGCTCACCTTGGCAGGGGTGTGGATCCAGATGGCAGCATTAAACAGAATGTGGTCACACAGCTGCTTAAGCAGCGGAGCTCCATGCGTCAGACCATCCAGATACTTTGCAAAGGAGAGGAAATGCTCTAACACTGCCCTGGTGATGTGCACACGTGATGACTGTAGGTAGAAGCACAGAGTCATGTTAAACAAACAAGCCTATTATACTGCAAGTGTGTTTTTATCCTTCTTAACACCGACTGCTTTACAGAGAGAAATACTATGGTAACTGTTTAAGAAATGAATCTCTAAAATATCCATAATTAGCCACAAAACCCAAATGTCACAAAGACAAGAAACACTCTCTCAGACAAGGGTTGTTTTAGGTATGAAGACAAGTAGATGGACAGGGTTGAATGACAGGTAGATGCATTCATAAACCTTAGAAGTGGTCAAAAACAGAGATATAAAAATGCTTCTAACTGGAGTGCAGCCTAAAATGACTCACCATTTGCATCATTTTGCCTCTTCCCCTGTGTGTAGGCTCAGTTAAGGGATCACTTAGATTTGTGTGCTCTACTTATGTTCTGCGGGAGCAGCTTGCATGTCGGCATAGGTGGTAAATTTATCTGCTCAGTCATTTTGTCAAGTTACTGAATCCAAAATGTTTAAACAAATTTAGGGCAAGTTGAGGAGGGTTGACTTTGCAGAGAATCTCACTTTGACAAACACATATACAGCTCCTGTCTGGCACCTGTTCTCTGCCCAGGTGGGGACTTGGTGAGGGCAGGAGAAAAAAATGGAGGCACAGGGGGAAGGGAAGGTGTGGCATAAACAGATCATGAACAGATGGTGCGATATGTGAAAGTGTGAAACCTGGCAGCAGGAAGGAAGCAAGTAAAAAATGGCAGCTCTCAGGTGCCGACTCTGCCTGGCTGTTAGTTAACAGCAGCTGAAGCCAGCAGGCAGGCAAGTCGCTGAGTGACAAAGTGGAGTCATTTCTCAGTGCTCCAAAAGAGCCAGCACTCTAGGGAGGCCGGCAAGCTGCTGGATCTGCATCACAAAATGGGTAAATAAAGACTGATGCGGAAAGAGAGAGAAACCAAGAGGGAAAGGGGAGGAGAAGAAGCCTTGTGTAATTCTTCCTCTCGCACTGTTTAGTTCAAAGAAACATGCAGGACACTACAGGCAATGGAAGATCAGACTGCTGACAGGAACTGGAGGGTGCAGACAAGGCAAAGTGAACCTTTATAGTGGGGAAGGTGAAAGACGGTTCAAAAGCATTTTAGTAAAAAAAACCTTGTTAGATCTCTGCATGTTCGTATATCATTTCCAATTAATTGTTTTACCCACACAGGAAATTAAGAGCTAGGCATCTTCATTTTCAGATCACTGTTCAAGGTGAAAAAAATATTTCTATGACAAGTGTGTCAATTTCAAGACTAGTGGTGTATATATTTTATAACCTCCTGTTAAACTGTCACTGAAGAGCAAAACTTTAAACAAGACCATTTTAGAATGGGTGAGGTGAAACTGGTTCATGTGCAGGATTTGTCTCACTGAGGTGAGGAAACCATTGAGATATGTCACAAAAGCTGTAGCGTACCTTCTCCAGCAGGTATCCAATCACCAAAAAGCCCTTTCCTCCCAGCATCTGCTCCTGCATGGCCACAGAGCTCTTGAGTAGCTCAACCAGAAAGGCCAGGAGAGTGGCGCTGCAAAATAAGAAGACACAACCTGTCACATGGAGATAAAATACCAATCTATTCACACACTCATCAGGTGGTGAAGGAGTTATTCTATAAACTACAGCGGCAGGAGGAGACAGTGTGACAGGGGGCAAAAAAACAAGGTCATTTTCTGAGGATGTCAGCAATCAGCTGGGAATTCTAGCTCACCACTTTCATCCCTCTTCAGTTTAATACAAAGGGTTGGCTCGTTGGGATCTCTAGAGAGTGGTCCAACTGGGGGGTGAATTGCAAACAGGTGCGTGTATGTGTATATGTGTGTAAGGTGGGGGGATGGGTTTCTGAAGACACTTTTTTTTTTTTTCGCTTTCATGCAGGGCTTTTCAGCTGAAGCCTTTGGCTGAGTGACAGTGTTGCTCAGTGACACTTCTTAATCGGCTTTCCCACACATCCTCTGGTGGCCTCTGCTTTAGCGCAACAATCACAAGGACAAAACAACTTCAGTGCAGGCCTGCCAAAAACATACTACACATACACCACAATCATACAGACTGCATGCATACCATTTTCTCAGCTCGCATTTGTTTATTTCTAACTACTGGTCCAACTTAGCTAAAACTGAGCCGAGAGGAACACACACAGCACTAGGTAACAGTCAGTTCAGTGTGCTCTTGGTTTTGCCTCTGATCCTGCACTCTTGACACTGCCAGCACAGCTCCCTTCCAGTTCAGCAGAGCAGAAGTGACTGATATTATATCTACTTGAAATACAAGGTGGCACAGACTAACATGACTTTTTTTTTCTCAATCGAGGGTTGAGACTTGTCATCTAATTTAAGTGATTCGTGGAGATGCCTTGACATTTTGAAGAGAGTGGTGGTGAATGGGAGTAGAGCCGGGGATTTCTAGGTTTGCTTCCCTGCTTGCACATAGGTGCACCTAAAAACTGAAAAATGGGTGTCAGTGGGAGGTCAGTTTCTCTCTCTCTTTTTTTCATTGTTCCCAAATCTGACAAAAGTTGTGTTTTGTTGTGTTTTCACATAAAATTGTCAGTTGTTGTGCATATTGTGTTTTTGTTTTGTTAAACTTTATTGCAAAAAAAGATGCAGTGTGCTTAAATATAATTTGGTACCAGATTTTGGTCAATTTTGGACATCTGTTCAGTCCCCTGAACAGATGTCCTTCTTACATTAAGTGTGATTTTTTTACTGAATCCTTATATGCTAAAATCCATTGTGAACAAGATGTTTAACTAATTGTTCAAAAATACCCTTCTTGGGGGAAGGGGTGCGTCTTGGTCACCTTTTTTGAACTGCAATGAGTCTAAACCCCTACTAATCACTATTCAAGGGTGCTGTTTGGAACACTCACAGCAGATCCAGATGATCTTATAGAGAATTAATTGTTACAGAAGTTTTGAACTCCTCTGTTCAACAGGTTTTAGAGGTATAAAAGCCAAGGCAAGGACAAGGACAAGTGTTGGGGAGAGTGACTTACTGTGGCAGAGAGACTCATAACATGCTTGTGCGAGAAAAAAGGGGTACAGAGAGCAGAGATGAGAGGAAACTACAGAGGCAGAGAGCTTGGGGCATCGGGGGTTTGTGCTGCTGTGTGGCCACTCCTGCGTCTATCTGGTTGTACTGCTGTGGTTGAACTAACAAGGGATTAGAGGAGAGCTCAGACTCCATCCACCTCACTGAGGAAGCTCTGGACTGATGGCCTCGGGATGACGGAAAGAGGAATAAGAACTAGAGGGCAGAGATAAAGATGAAAACTAGACTACAGCTTGCCAGAGGCTAGTATTATGACAGGGCAGCGGTTTAATGCAGATAAATGTGTGTATGAGCACATGCTTGGCAATAGACAAATGACGTATTACAGAATCTATTAAAAACACTTATTTCAAAAGGAGAAACACTTATATCACCACATTGCTTATCTAACAGACACCTACTCTAATTCTGGATGTTGAGACTTTATCACCAAGTTGTCACCTAACATGACATAAGTAAAATAAACACTCCACAGTGTGACAAGTTCAACAAAGCTACTGTTCTGGAGTAATTTTGTTTTGATTTCTCACTTCCTGCGCTCGGAGATGCACAGTTGCAACCACAACACCATCAAAGCAGTGATAATAATTAAAAAGTTTATGACGTCCCAATCAGCTAAAATTAAATGCTTCTCTGTTGCACCTTGACTTTCATATAGGCTGTATATATACATTTATACAGAGCCATTTTCCTCTTCTCTTCATCAGACTCAGCCTGATAACATAGCATAAGGATAAGAGTCATCAAATTCAAATCACTCTTAACTGAGCTCTTATCATCCACAATTTCATGTGTATAATTAACAACTCAGGTTTTCAAAAAGCAACACTCTCTTGTGCAATAACAACATTTCTGATTCTTACCACACAGAGGATTCCACCTGGCTGTCGTTCAGCTGATGGTAGTCCAGCTGAGCAAAGAGCGGGAAGAGCACCTGGATCCCACCAATTGAGTGGATGGCACTGTGGATGGAGTGAGTCACTGTGGCTTTTACATCCTGTGAGGATAACATAAAAACCAAAAAAATGACACCTTTTTTATGACATTTTACGAGTGTAATACAAATTAATGAATTATAATATTCGGATAGTGTAACAGAAGTAGAGTTGGCTTCGAGTAAAGCCTCTGACCTGTAGCATAAGGGCGTGTGGTGAGTGCACAAAGATGGAGGCATTTTCTTTAGGCGAGGACTCCAGGCAGAGCTGGGCATCAGTGGCCTTTGCATTATAGGTAAAAGCAATGGAGCTGGCCAACTTGCCGTCATATAACACCTGCTTGTGATGCTCTGCTAAGTGGATATCACTCTCTGACTTGAACTTAAATGTGCTCTAGAAAAAGATAAAGAGAGAACAAATGGAGCAGAATAAGGGTGAGAAAAAGAAAAGCATAGAGAGAGTGATAGATTGAGTAGCGCCTTGCTGCACATGCAGCCTATCAGTGTTTCTTGGGTGTTATCTTTTAATTATAACTTGATTAAAAAATATCAACTTAGGAGTGAAAAATCACAAGATACTTTTTTGTATTAGCAAGCAGAATTTTCTTGAGGTCAGTCTGGGCGCTGAGTGCGTAACAGTGTATGAACTTTTTAAAATGTGTTTTTTTTTAAAAATAAAATTAATTATAAGCTATTATTGTTGGCTCTATCAATCAGCGATACTGCAGTAAACTACAAAATTCCACTGAAAACTTGCCTTTTAATGATGCAGTTGTAAATCAACAGCCTAAATCTCCACCAAGCAGTTGGATTTAGTTGACTTTGTACGTGTTAAACTTCTTTGGGTTTCTATTTTTAAAAGTTGTGAATTGCACCAACAAATCCAAACCATTCCATATCACGATTTGTTATCTAGCTCACTGATCCCCCAAAAGGCTCCACTCTATAGCCAGTGTTTGTTTTTTCTATTTTGTGCTACTGTAGAAACATGGGGGTGCAAGATGGTGGGCTCTGTGGATGAAGACTTGCTCCCTCTGTAGATGCACAGAGCTCATGCTAAAATAATGAAACCATATCGATTCATATTTTCAGGTGATGTTACACTCATGGAAAATGTTTTTATGAGTACTATAATCTTACATTACATAAATTAATGCTTGAGCAAGAAACATTGCGATCCGCTTCTCAGCAGTATTTAGTCTTAATGCCGCATTAAGTAAAGCTTGCCTTCCTGTTGTAAAAAACAACCACATACTGAGAAGAAAGAACACAATATGTGTGTAGTGAGTGTGTGGCTGAGTGAGTGAGGGACAGCAAGTGGCAGAAAAGTGATGGTGAAGAAGAAGGTTAGCAGTCATGTCATTCAACCTGCATGTGCTACCATGTGACAGGACGTTTGTTTACAGTGTTTTCACAGCATTACTAAAGCAGTTTATTCAAAATACTCCAGTCCTTTGTCTTACATGTTTTTAATCTGTCATACATTGCTGTCATATGGCTCATTAATGTGTCCATTATGGCAAACAAAACAAATCAATAAAAACTACTATGTACTCAATCAATTAGTTGATGACAGATGAGCTGAATTAATCTGTCAATTAAGTGTGAATGGAACATGCTTAATAAGGAAATCAAGTCTTCTAATCAGGACAGTTGAATTATTAATGAAGGAGAGAAATGTTTTTTTTCTTCCTTCTCTGAGTCATGGACAGCAAGCGGATGGTGATAAGATAAAGAGAGACGGAAAGAGCTGAAGTACCAGAAAGGAAACAACCATCTGGTCCTAGAGGACTGTAGATAAATACAGTATGTTATGCAACACAGCCAAACAGGGTTCATGCACCTGCTTAAAAGGCATCTAAATCTGGGTTACAGTAAAGGAGTAAATGGACAAAAAGGTGAGCTGACTGAGGTCGCTGATGCACAATGATGTGCATTCTATTCTTAGTGTCTGTCAAGTGCACAATTTTAAGTGGGTTGCAATTTTAAGAGGAAGCTCATATTCTCCCTCAATGTTTTATATTATACACATGCTACAATGCACAAACGTGTGTTTCAGCTTGTATAAAAACAATCGAACATTTTGTTTTTTTATGATTATGGTACTTTATTTATTGGGTCTCAGGTTTTACTTTGTTAATCCTCTTTTCAAAAAAATACTGATCAAAATCCATTCATATTTGCTATATTCATTGTATCTTTTGACTAGAAGGATTATTCTAGCAGGAGTTTTACTGACAAGTTCCAGAAAGTGGGAAGGTTGAGCCACATTTAATGGTGTATCGCCTTCCAGTCAGATGATAGAAAAGGCATAAGAGGTATTCTGTTCATCTGCTATGATCAAGTCCACACAGCAACCAGCATGCATCTCATCACGTAGTCTCTAACATCCTTCAAAAGTTCCTACTCTTGAAACCCAAGTGACAAGAAATAACAAGCTCCAGTGCCCTGCACTTTAGTATGAGCCCTGCCGCAGTGTGAAAATAATGATCTCACGGGTTGTAGCTACAGTAACAAACTGTGTAGCATGACAGCATCATTCCACAGGCCAGCCAGTATAAAAGAATTACAGCACAGTTTCCTTCTTCCACTCAAAGTGCCAGAGGCTGTCATTGACCAGGGGCATCCCCACTACTCCCTTCAACACACAGGCAGACCCTTGACGAGCCAGGGCCCCTCCCACTCTACAGTGCCTGTGCTGCAGACTGCAGTCTGAAACAACATAGTCGACAATCTAACCATTTCCAATCAATTCATAATTATAGAAACAATAACAGTTTTCTGAATTTTTACTTTAGTGTTTTATTTAAGTACATTTTTTTATTAATGTTGCTGGCTGGTGACCAGCTTCTCATTTGATGCTCATGCTCCTCAAAAAGCTCTTGATGATTTTTTTTTTTTTTTTTTTTACTGCCTAGAGTTGCAGATCCAGAACCAGATTTCCTAAAAAGAGAGGACTGGGGCTGTGCAGCTTGTGTGTTCAGCAGCTATCCGTGGTGCATAATGCAGAATGGTGCTGGCACAAATTCAACAGGCTAATCTGCCTCATGTGGAACACATATGGTGGTGATGATAGAGGGCAAAGACAGAAATAACTCTGAGTGCATCATTTAAAGACAAAGTCATGGCTTAATTGTTTTGACTAGTCAACTCAATGACTAATAGTTTGTGATCAGTGAAGCTGTCACCGGATATTGCTGTGACGGATGTTACTTTATGACACCAGACCATTTCCCAGAGCTCGTCGAACATTAAAAGTTATCCAGTGTTTTTTTGACAGTTTTTTGAAGAGTAGATTCAAATGCTTTCAAGGCACCAAAAGCAAAAATTTCTAAAACTCTTGAAGCCTTCTAAATCTGAATCATCCTAACTGTGACAAAAAATGCAAAAGTGTCGAATGACGGTCACAGAATTATTCATGGCAACAAAAGAAATACAGGCATATTTTTACTTTGTTCATCAGATGTTGATATTAACTAGAGATAGACTGATATTGATTTTTCAGGGCCGATACCGATTATTAGTGGTCAAGGAGGCTGATAACCGATATTTGGAGCCAAAATTCATATCTGCTCTGGGGAGCCTCTCCACTCAGCAAAACTTTTTTCTCCTCTCTGCCGTGTGTGAGCACTGTGCATGCACAGCTTTCACTGCTGATTGGCTGTAACCTATGCTGTGGCTCTGCTTGTAACCAATCAGATGGTACTGTGGGTGGGACAATGCTGGAGACAGAGTAGTGACTGCAGACAGAGAGGAGCAGCTGCATCAGGGCCAAAATAATCCAGTTTTAAATTGATCCCTTTTTTTTTAATCTGATAGATGAAAAAAAAAGGCCGATGTCGATATGCGTCAACATGCTGAATATCGGCCAATAATCAGTCTATCTAATATTAACACTGATTCTAAGTTTCGATCATGACTGTGTAATGCTTGCTAATCTTGACACCAGAACACAAAAAAAATGTAAAGAAGAGATTGCTTATATTTATATTAAATATTTATGAGATTTACATAAGTAATTGTGAAGATGAAACCGCAAATTAGGTTTAAATCTTAATCTTTTTAAAGTCTAAAAATACACATTTTACAAATTTTCAAGGTTTTGTATCAACTTTATTATCCAGAACATAAAAAAAACTCACCCAAAAAACTCTGTTTGCTAATATCACTTTGGGAATTCCGTTCCTATTTTACACAGTTATAAGGCAATTCCCTTGTATAAAACCACAATTTCCGAGACCAAAACCAAAGCTTATGAGATCTCCTGAAACAGCAGCCATGGATGACAGTCTGATATGACAGCCAGCCTCTGCCAGCCTCAGAGTCTCCAGACCCAACACTGCCCCTTGATGTTATCTCCAAAAGGCTGCGAATGTTTCAAGTCAGTCATAGAAACAGCAATATTCAGAAAAAAAGTTGTTTGGTGCTTTAAATGAAACAACCACAAGTCCATGTCGGTTCAGAGTGCAATTTCACATACAGCAATATGAAAAGAGCCCAGGGAGCAGATTTTACTTACAGGTCTGTCAGATTTAAAGCCATAAATCATAAGATGCAGTAGAAATGTACCCTGGGCAGCAATAATCTCTGCATTTCAACTAACCACAGAAGTTACAGTCGCATTCAATACACTATGTGAGCAAGGGAAAGCGTGTCAGGCATCAAACATGGATTAGAGGACCATGGATCAAAAAATAAATCATACATCAAGTGGGATGTTTTTTCCCAGCTGTGGAGCCGAGCCGAGTTGAAACAGATATAATGAGAGTTCAATGTACATACTGTAGCAGATATATGCTGTGATCTGCTCCACTCGACTCTTACTGCCAGTTTTCAATTAAAACAGACAGGCCTCTCGTCCCCTGGACAGCACTCCCATTACAACAGCCAATCAGTGGGCCTGACAACTCTCTTACCTGCTGGCTCTATCATACCCACCATTACCAACCCTGCTCACAGCTTCATCAATTGCAGGTAATTGTCTCCCCAGGACATGCTCTTCATTATTTTGAGAAATCTGGAGGATTGGTACGCTGTGTGCCACCTATCTAATAGAAGGTCTGAAACCACAATTAGGGAGGTAAATGGCAAGTCACCAGCTATTAGTGAAAAGACCAAACAACATGTCCTCCTGGGGATCTCCATGCATTCATAGACCTGATTGAAATCACGAACATCCATCTCACAATGTTTAACAGTCGCTCTTACAATGACAATGCCAAGGACTACAGTTCCTTCTTCTCATAAAAAAATAATTTTCCCCTCAAAGCTGTAAAGAAGCAAACAGAGCTGGTGTAAAATGAACAGAGATATTGTAAATAGTCTGAGACATCCTTTGTTCAAAGCTGATTTGGCACTGCATGTCATCCCTCCATTTGTGACAGAGTGCAAGGTTTAAAACAGCAGCATTTGAAACGGCAGCACTTTATGAGAATCAGGAGCCAAAGTGAGACAGTGAGAAGGAGAGAGAGCTGTCTCTGAATCTGAGAATAAACCGAGTACACACCCTGTGTTACATTCAAGATGGGTAAAATAACTGGGGATAGAGAGTAAAAAAGATAAATAAACAAAAATGGAATTTATATATATAAAATGGGCAAACCAAATATTTAGTCACCATACGATTAAGATTCACAGCTGAAAGCCCCTCTGGGTAGGTCAGCATCTTTCTATATTCACAATCTCATGGTCTTTGTGAGGGAGCTTGGGTGTGCTACACCTGCCGCAGCTGATAAAAGTCAGTTCAAGACTCTATCCCCTCGGAGTGCCTGCTGCTCCCCTCCGTGTATTGTGCCATTATTTCCAAGAAGTAAGTAATTTATGCAGCCGTTTATCTGGAAGGAAAAGCATCGCTCCAAGCACGGCAAAGGAACTGCAACAGGGCAGCGCCGGGCATTGATTACACAGACTGATAGGTGATGCAGGCTGCTTACATGTCATCTAATTTAGTCACCCTTAAGCACATACCTTATAGCCTGGTCCTAGCTGATGAATTGCAAATATCTGAGCAGGATTGAGGGCTTCACTGAACACATAGACAGCTCCTAGCTGCCCGCAGAATACTCTGTTGGCGTCTGCTGTCTCAGAGGACCCGAGGAAGCACTTATCATAACTCTGCAAGAGGGACAGGGAAATAAAAGGCTACATCATTTTATACTTTGGGACTGAAGGAAAAAGTCATCCAAATTCACACAGAGCAGAATTAAGGAGAGAAATTAAAATAAGAAGTACATTGGATTGTGCATGTAGAATGTATTTTTTTTAATTAAATTAACTGTAAACCTAGAAAATATAAGATATTATAAAGACAATACAAAATATCCATGTTTCTATAGTACAACAATGTCTACCTACAACTTCTTAGCTTCTTTACATTATTATTTGCATGGTATGAGATACCTATCAGATGTGGGTAAGTATCACAGCACATTATATCTTTGGTTAAATCACTCTCATATGTCAGCAGCAGTTGAGTAAACAGTCGTAATACAAGAAAATGTGCTCCAAGAGTTCAAAATATTCCCTTTACTTGTCCCTCACTTGGTTGAAATGGGTTAATCTAATCTAAACTACTCTCTTGGTGTGTCTGTGGTATAATTGCGAATATCTCTGTGATGCAGCCGCTTGCAGCCATCACTGGAAAAAGCCATTCTTCAAAAAATAATGTTACCTTAAGGTTTTCCTTTTTCTTTGCAAATGTGGAAAAAGTCCCACACGACAGCTATTCATCACAAATTAAGGTAGCTTTGCCTAATGGTGGTGGACCATTTCATGAACTGCACTTTTATCAACCTGTCATTTGTGCAATCTTCCCTTGAATACACAGCCAGAGTATGAAGTCGACCTTTGGAAATGTGTCTCATCTGTGCAAGTGCAAATTGCTTTTTAAATCTGTTCTTAAGCACATGGCATGACTACAAGTTTCATTTGGACTTAGAGCAGTGGTTCTTAAACTTTGTCTAGCATGTCCCCGATCAAAAGTTCATGCCCCCTCAGCATTTCTGTCAATCATTAGAGATGAGAGGGGAGGCATCTGATGAAAAAGGTTGAATTTAAGTGGAATAAAGGTCAGCTTGATGGCATCAGCAAACTCTTGTTTATTTTGCCTGAGCAAATCATATTCATGCAAATTGGTTTGTCTTCGTATTTTCTTCTGGTCTGACCCCCCATGCAGAGGCTTCATGCCTCGACCTTGGGGGCCCTCTCTTTAGTTTTAGAATTGCTGGCCAAGGGTCATACGAGCATGAAAATATATCACTGCTACACCATAACTCACAATGAATGGCTTAATTTTTTGGTATGTTTAAACTCTGTATATATAAATAAAATAGTTCCTGAGATTTAACCATTTTCAGTCTACACATACACACAAATGTAGTCGATACATGAATCTGTTCTCTTCCTTCACCTTCTACTGCAGCACAGCTCTATGACAAATGATTGTTTAAAATGAAACCGAAATGTCAGTATTTCTGAGACAAATCCATGCTGATATGGTAAAACTCATGAGCACCATCAAAGATGAATGCATTTTTTTTTCCTCTCACAATTCTCAGCCATGTGAAATGTTGATGTGGCAGCCTCAGTCAGCCCTGTGCCAGTAAACCTCAGAACCAGGGGAAAAGATGACAGCAGTGAGGAGGAAAAGAGAGGAGCTCTTACATCATTCGTGTTGACGTGCCATGCCATGTCTCCATAAGAAACAAGCTGTCCGTTAACGTAGCATCTGATTTCACTGTTCCTCCAGCGGCTGTAGATGTGAACTATACTGATCATGTACCACTGAGGGCGAGAAGAGAGTCAGATTGAACAGAACAGTGAAAGGTGAGATTCAGAACAGATCAATTATGAAGTGAGTCATTATCTTTCTTTTTGTGAGAGCATCTTTACATACTGCTACTACATTTGACTACACGTGACTAAAACTAAAGTGGAGTTTTGCTGACGGCGCAGCATCTTCTACATCTCTGTTAAATTTTCCAATTATTATTTTTCTTAGTGTGTTTGTGTGTCAGGAAATTCGCATGAACCTCAAAGTTACTAGAAATGCACAGCCATGAGGTTTGCCGTCTAATGTTCTGAAATACGCAGTGGGACTTTGTGAATAATAGATCAGAGAAAAGGCTATAAGAAGGCAAGACAACTCATTTCTCATCCAGAACAAAGTAACATCAGATACTGGCTGCAATTATTCAGGGACGAAACACAAACTACCAAGTCAAGTCAAATTAAGTCTACAGCTAGAGAGGGGACTCCAAAAGATGTCACATCATGTAGTTACAAAACACAATAAGTTACCATAAAAAGGAGTCATTGATCTTTAAACCTCTGTATTTAAAAAGAGGCCAAGAGAAATGGACAGTGTGAGCTCTGCCTGTGGGCTCACTTACTGATGTATCATACATGTTGACTGCGACCACTCAAACCAATAAAATGGAACATTTCATGAATACTATATATAAAGTGATAAAAAAGAAAAGAAATTCTAAACTTAAATTGCTTTGATTATAGTTCCTAGCTCAGTACATATACACACATATATACTATATATATAAATATATATTATTAATTCCTATCAGAAAACTTTTTAGCTGCATCTTCAAGTTTTCTCTTTTTATCCAAGGGGTTATCTCACACTCTGCGTTGCTGATGCAGCTTTTGTAGCACCGTTATCAGTTCTTTTGATTTAACACTGAACGTCTCCAAATTTTTCTCCTTACTCAGATCATTTTTTTTGCCTCTTTGAATTTAATGTTAAAAACTAAGGAATCCGTTCAGTCACAAGTCCAGACTATAAGATTCTGCCTTTAGCACTTAAGATGTAAGAGAACTCTAAAGGGTGACAGGGAACAATTGTGCCTGACTGTTTCAGACTTGTCTTTTCATAGGGGTGACACAGAATGCCGTGTAAAAACATCCTTAACTTTTGAATTTAGAAGTATAATTGGACTTGGTGCACTACAGCTTCTACAATTCCTTAGCTTTCAACAATGTTTATTTAAAAATTTGACTGAAAAAAGTATTTTCTCTTACCTGATGTGACTTTTCTCTTTTAATTTTCAATCAGTGCCACACAATTCATACACGCCTTCTTACTCTGTTAACAAGCAACGAGCAATAGGGTGTCCATCTCTTATGTGACTGTGCGCTCACTGTTTATTAGTTCGACCCATGAAGGGCACTGCGAGCAGTCTAATGGAATTACAGCCATCTACGCACAAAGGTAAGGACACTTAGAAGAGGATTCATGGCTGAGGGGGAGAGTGCAAGCAGCCTGCAGACAATTTAGAACGGCACTTATCCACAGATGTCTGAACCCAGAATCAATTAAAAACTTAATTCAACATGTTTTATCTTCTAAGAGCTTCGACAAAATGATACCTGCACTGTGGCGGTAGGAAAGGGATGAATAGATGTTCCCAGGTGTTGCGTGAAGGCTCTAATTGTTTGACACATGCTTTGAGCCTGTTTCCCTTCTCTGCAGGGACAGCTAAACTACACTGACATTCCACGCTAAATTAAGTTTCATTTCCTCATCTACATTTACATCCAATTACACCTGTAAGGCTCCTCTGGGGGTCTTAAACATTTCAGGTCTATGTAGACATACAACTTTGTAATGCCAATAAAAGAGCAGGTGGTGGGGAGAGAATCATGGGTAAGTGTAGGCAAAACTGCAGGGCATTATAAAAGAGCAGTGGAATTTCCTTTGTTTGTTTGCAATAATATCTAAAGCCATTTCCTTTCAGCTCAGGCCACTGATACATGCAAATATGTAAGCTGGTATAATGTAATTCATGTGGCTTATTTGTATTTTAAGTAGCCATTACCTGCGTCTTTAGTGTTATATATGTCAGCTCATATAATTAATTAAAGAATAATAATATAATCATATGGTGTGGAGAAGCTGAAAGCAAAGCTGCTCTTACCTTCCTTGGTTGAAAATCATACTTCACACAATGCTGGAAACCTTTTCCTTTAGACTTGAGTGATGTCACAATCAAACAGTTACCGACAAAATGTGCAGAGTACCCAATGCCCTTGCTGGTGCGAAAGCTGCAAAAGAAACACACTCATTAAGTATCATGGGCTGCAAGCTTGACAAAGTAAATCTATGCTGCTCATCTATAAGCATGACAAAATATGGTTTAGTGCAACTCAAGTGGAAGGGTTCTGACCACGGTCTGCACTTTGCTGTTTACGGACTTAAGTATTCATTTGGATTTCTGCTTGAATTCTTCCTAAACAACACTGAACAGGCTGCACAAACAATGACTAAAGGGAAATAGTGGCTTGCTGCTGAAAAATAAGATTGGGGTCAACATGCTTTTTGAATGCCTTGTGCTACGCAGACACAAAGCAATTTGCAGAGATAATTGACAGGCATTTCTAAAAAATTCTTATGAGAATTACATTTAACTAGAGAGAACAGGAAAAAGCCTGAGATGAGACTGCAGCTACTACAAATTCTGTAGGTATTATAACAACTACAAAGGCACAGAACGTTTAGTTGATAAGCACACTTTAGTGATGCTCACAGGGTCTAATCCTACCACTCTGATCTTATGACTTCACAGATAAAAGATAGAGAATGTCAGCTCTAAGGAAATGCCATCTGTGCACAATAGGAGCAGACTCTTTACAGCACACACCGTGGCCTGCACACACACACACACACACAAACAACCTCGCAATACCACTCTAGTTCTCTATTCTTTCCCAGCTTGGACTGAACATCTTTTTCACTGCTGACATATACTCACCACACTCCCACAGTCTTTAGGTCTATAGCAGCCTACCACCTTCAAAGCCCCTCACCACCTCCCACCCACTGGGATCATTTAAAACAAACACACCTCTTTGTCAAGGCAGATAAAAAGAGCCTGGGCTATTATATTGTGGGGTGCATGTAGGGACACAGAGATATCCAACCCCACACCAAGCTACCACAGAGCCGGCCAAGACTCTCCAGTGGACCTGCTTGTGATTACACATCAGGTGGAAAGCAGCAAACCTTGGCCTGCTTGTGAAGATACAATTCTGTTTTGTTGTCTACATGCCCTGTCACTGAGCTACGAGGCCTTCGGAGCAGTGCATAAACAGGATTAGCTTGGCGTATCTCAGCCTTTTTGTGACTGTCAGTGAGAAATCGCTGCCACATGAATACCAACAACTTAGCATAGCCAGTATTTCTTTTTTTTTTCCTTTTTGATGTTGCACATCAGAGAAACGCAAAACAAGTCCTTCCAAGGTTAGTCAATTCTTTCATTCATACTGTGTGATCCAGGTAGAGCAATGACTGCCAGCAGATGATAGAGAGAACCAACTGTTATCTCTGACCAAATAGACTGAACCCAACAGCCAGCTCTAACCATTCATCGTACTCCCTTCCACAACTCTTTTATATGTCCCATTGTATTCTGTGATTTCCTCCCAAAGCTCCTGTCATAAATAGAAATTGAAATGTGATGCCTCCTCAAACCAGTCAGGCTGTAGATTACATCCTGTTCTATCCACACTCATATGTTACGGAGACTTTGACTTTAATTTTAAAATAAAGTAATTAAAATGGGGTTTTTTTGTCTTATTTTGATAAAATGGAGGTTATCAGGGTATTGACAGGTATGACTCTGTTCTGAACACGCCGTCTTGATTTTGAGAGTGTTTGTGTGGTGGAGCACAGAGGACTGATAGGATTTTGTCACATGATGCAGAAAAATTTACCTGGATGTCAAATGTAATCAAAACCAATGAGACTCTGGTGGATGGAAATATTTTAAATATAGATTTTGCTGCAATCCAGCGACCCATTTCTAAATGTGGAAGCTTCACAAACATCTTTACCCCACCAGCACAGAAGATCTAAGCAATCAGCCCAGAAAGGTGTCACCAATCCAGTAAGCAACCTGCTCCAGTCAAATATGGTCACAATCTCCCCTTCAGTTTCTGAATACTGGAGTTAAATAAAGGCTGTAAAAGTGATTTTTAGAACATTATGATGTCAAGGTTAAGCCAACCTTCGACCTTGTGAATGTCACTTCATTATTTTCTTCTTTTAGACATTTGTGTGACATTTTGTCATAATAAGTAAGAATTCTTGAGTCATTACCAAATCTCGTGTTGTTAGGGTTACCTTTATCTTTGATCTCAAGATCTAGTCAGTCATTTTAAATCATGTGCCAAATTTTGATAAATTCCCTCAAGGCACCCCTGATATATCCCATTTTTGATAATGGGATGGACAAACAACATAAAAAAAAAACATAACACCCAGTGCTACTGCTGTTGCTGGCGTAGAGGCATAAACACAACCACAGAACATCACTGCACTTTTGGGTTATTGATTTTAGCACTAATTATCCACAAATCCCTGCAAGAGCTGGT
The DNA here is from genome assembly GCA_029814765.1 of Acanthurus leucopareius. Classification (NCBI taxonomy): domain Eukaryota; kingdom Metazoa; phylum Chordata; class Actinopteri; order Acanthuriformes; family Acanthuridae; genus Acanthurus; species Acanthurus leucopareius. The sequence continues at coordinate 2,198,424 of JAQMCX010000055.1, read as the reverse complement.
ATGTGGGCATTACGCTGCAGATATTCAAATCTAAATTAATACCTCCACAGTCTCTCCACCTCTGTAACAGCCAGTAACAGTCACTGCAGTCCATTCTTCCGCTGGTTTTAATCTCAATAATCTCACCTAATTCCTCCCTCTCTCTATTATAATTCATGAAAACTATCTTGGGAAAATGAAGCCCTTTCACAAACAGCATTACACAAGTGTTGCTCATGTGTGAAAAATAGTATCTATAAAACTAGTTTAACCTTGAAAAACAAGTTCCAGTCATAATCTGCTTAGATGGGAAAAATCACTGTGGGTCACAGAGTATCAGCGTTGCTTTGTCAATAAAGCTGCTGGTGTCTTTAAAGGTCTCTGCAGAGGGGGAATTACTTCTAATACACAGCTAAAGCATTGCGATTGATGAAAAACAGGAAAGTATCATTTTCTTTTGTCTGGTGTCATAATGCAGACTTAAAGTACCCTTGAGAGAGTCAGAAGTGCATTGAGGACACTAGAAACATGGATTACATATATATATATATATATATATATAAGTGTGTACTCACCAATAGAGATATGGTTTATCCTTGTCAACGTTGATGTTATTCAAAGGATCCATTCTGAACCAGGTGTTGAATGTAAACCCATTTTGATAAGGCCACTTAGCAATAGGAGGTAAAGCAATGGCCTGGGAAAAGAACAACAAAAAGAGAACATAGCAAAAGACAAACATAATGGTAGTTAGTTTCATTTTAAGCTACACAATGAAGAAATAAACTTGAGTCTAGCAACAAAATAAGGTTTTAAAAATGACCAACTGATAATAGAGGTGTAATTCAAAATCCAAGTTTTCAATGCTTCTTTTTTGTCCAGCTATCACTGCAAATATTGACTGAAGATTTTTAAAAGATTTCCTTTTGTCGGACTAATGTGTATCTTCTAATTTATTATTAATTTTATAAAGCTAACACACTGGAAATTGCAAGTGACCTCCACAGTGTTACTGGCCAACTGATTGCATTATAATTCATGCTCATGCTGAATATTTTATAATGTGTCCAGACTCTTTGAATTAAAGCAAGCCATTATTCTAGTCCAATTTGAGTTTGGGTTAAGTTGCTGTTAACACCCAAGGCTCTAGAGAGTAGTTCAAAACAAGTCTCTAACCATCAGTGAAAAGGAGCACCATCTGAAATTACTGGGTTAACTCATTTACTTACTTTAATCAGCATGCTTGATCTAATGGAAAAAAAATTGCAAAAGTAATCAACAGTATGCTCCACTCTCCACTCTCTCTTTGCATCTTTATCTACCTATTTCACCAACTATGTCTCTGGCTTCTCTCAGTACATGTATACACAGTATAAGTAGAGCTGTTTCCACCTACATATAAAAGTGAAAGAGAATTTATGATGCAGGTTGAATTAAAATTTTAATGAAATGTAATTTTAAACCCAACCAGATAACCTCCACTTTATAAAAGGTGGCTCTTTTGTATGGGTTTACATCAGCTTTTGTTGCTGTTCTCTTCTGTTATACAGCAAGAGAGCTTGTTTTATTATTTGTGCACATGCATTATCAGATTTTTTTCCTGCCAATGTACAGGGCTGCCTTAAAGTGCCAAATAAATGCCATTTTGAAATCAACTACAAAATGGACACATGTAAAAAAACTTACTGCTGCACTGCGACCAGGAAAGTTGAAGAAGGCATCTGGACCGTGTCGCTGGGGCATCTGATTCAGCACCGACAACATTTTGACCGCATGCTTTGGCTGCACAGGTGATAAAAAGAGTCTTAACAAGACAGTCGAGGCTTTTCTCTCTGCCTGTTTTGACTGCAGCCAATACACTGTCAGTAAGCTCACAGTCAATTATGGAACAAGCCCCAAACATATCAGTGTAATGGCTCTCTGGAGCCACTCACTCGAGTGACAGTGTCAAACCACACACAAAAGACAAAAACATGCACTTCTGTCTGACTCATCGCATCCAAACCCTGCTGTCTCTTACCCAGCGGCCTCCTTCACCACGTAACATGCTGAAGAGCATCTTCAGTTCCTTCACTGTGATGCTGTAGTTGGCCAGCACTCCTAACATGTCCACAAGCAAGTCTTTAAGACAGCAAGCATGCATCACAAAACACACACAACCACACATAAACAAGAGGAGAAAGAGAACATTCATAAAACACAGTTGGATTTTCAGATATGACTCATTCACACTGCACAGGAGGTCCTAAGGTGAAAAGTATTCATATGCATCAACTCCTGAGATAATAAAAACAGTTTCGCTTCAGTTCAGCTTCATTCTCTCTGAGTTCATTGTCTGTGAAATTCCATTATATCTACCAAAGAAACACTTCCACTACAATTACATGGGAACTGACTTGTGAGCCAAAGTGATATTTAAATTGTTAAATTTAGAGGCACAGTCGCACTGCAGGGAAAATGCATTTGAATTTCATCAGCTGAAACATAATTTTCAGGTTATACAAGGTATGGATGTCATTTGCAGAGTGCAAACTATCAAAGTGACGATGACACTAACTTCCAGAGACAACCACGCAGTGACCTGAATACAGACTTGTGGGACTCACTCCAGAAACACCTTTATGAACCGTATTAAAAACTAGACCCAGTCCTGTAGCTGTCCCTACAGACTGCAATGTTATTAACCCCACTGTGTGAGTCCAAAGTTTTACCAGTAACAACATTTAAAAGCAACCATAAATTTGAAATACTGCACTGTGTCAGTGAGGAAGGTGTTGGTCAAGGAGAAATTCTGACATGATGGTGGTGATAGACAAAAGGTCGGAGGTACACAATCAGTATCACACAGCAATTAACCTCTAGATAATTCTTAATTCCTACATAAAATAAAACCTGTACATATGACTAAAATATTCTGGATCAGGGTTGTACAATAGTATCATTTTTGGAAAGCAAAGGCTTATCTGCTTTAATTATAAAGTACAGTACTAATGTTTAAAATTCCATTTAAATTGAAGTTTACTGTCATTGTGCAATTTAGCAAAAACTGTATCACAGAAATCATTCTAACTTACTGAATTATTGACAAAAACAACAGGAGAGGACAATGATTAAACAGCTGTAACATAAACTAAATAAAATCCCAGATACTTTATTTAAAATTTGTATTTAACTCATTGCTTCCGTATTTTAATATATTCAAAGTAAGTACTGGATTCACTGTTTCAAAAGTTTAACTTTTTTTGAGTTTGATGCAACAAAGGCAAACAGATAAATTAAGTTGAGGTTTTGACAGGATATTTCCTTAAATTAGGTTATTAGGTGCATTTAGAGAAGGTACAGATTCCTGAGATTGGGGCTTGTAGATAGAAGTTACCTTTTTCCATTATCGTAACTTAAATAAAGATCAATTTAAAGATACAGTTCTTTTTTGCCCAAAAGCTAAAATCACAAAGACATAACCTGTTTATATGGTACTTGCTGAACAACAGCATAATAATACACTGATATGAAAATGAACAGATGTGTACTACAACTGCTGCTGAATAAAAATAGTGCTGCTCACACCATCGTCTTACCTGCAATCATGTCGTCCACTGAGCTCATTTTGAGCAGCACCTGCTGGATGAGGCCCACCTCAGTGCTCGTTTGCAGGTTACGGACACTTTTTCGAAGGATGGCGGTGAACATGCTCCAGATTTCAGCCTGGCAGGTGACGTTGCAGTGCTCCAACAGCTCCACCATGCAGCCGATGCTTTCTGCATCCTGAATGATGAAGTTGGTCTCCAGATCAAACTCACCACCAACCAACTGCAGAACAGAATGGGACGAATAAGTCATGTACGAAAAGACTGGATTTTTATGCTTTTCACGTTGTTTGAATTCTGTGTTCTGTTGATGCAATGTTCCAGCAGGAAGCAGCATGGATTGAACTGAACTTTCATGGCACTGCTCTTTGCCCCAACTTTCTTGATTATTTTTTTTTCCCCTATGTGAGGAAAAAATCCAAGAGGACACTTCACATATTTTCCGGGTCACTACTCTGATGTTAAAGGGCTGGCCAGCACTGGAAGAGGAAAACAGAGGTCTTTTTCCTTTCTAAAAGGCTTTGATCAGAATTTAAGTGCCCATGAAAATAGAGTAGACCAGCATTTAATGGAAAGAGGAGAGGAAGGGAGTCCCTATCAGTCTACAGCCGCTTTTGAGTCACAAATGATAATCACTGTTAAGAAAGTAGAAAACAACAATCAATAATGCAGTTCTTCAAGTTCATAAAGCATGAAATTAGCCACCTAAAGACGCGTGAGGTATATAAGGAATTCACTGACAACAGCTTGCCAGTGGGAATCAAAGCAAGCAGGTGGAAAATGGGCCTAGATACCCAGTGCACATTACTGTGATTGACAGGTAATAGCTACGTGAGATCACAAGCAGCCTAAAGTAGTGGAAAGAGACTGCTCCATGGAGTTATAAATCCAGCCTCAACTCAATCATCATCAGATCTCGGTGCAATTACATTACAATCATGTGTGTCACTGGATTGCTCGGACTCCAAGATTGGAGAGACTGTCTTTCCTCAGAGTGCAGTTGTTTTGCAGTTCTCCACAGAAGCTAGGTGTTTCTTTTTCTCTATAACACACTTAAATGTGCATCAAAAAGAAGCTATTTTTAGTAAAAATACTGTAGAGCAAATTATTGTATTACTAAATAATAAAATAAAATTTTGTCAGTGCTATCAGCTAATCAATAATGACAACTGTTTTTTGTGTTAATATCAATGCCTCATGTTCTTGGACATATTTGCAATATCAATGAAATAGCGAAAAGCAATATACAGGCAAGCTGAAAAGGAGTTGAAGCAGCTGCATTCTGTACATCCGTCGAGGAAAAAAAGATGCAGCATTTTGGGTGTGTGTCTGTGCTGAGAAGTGATGTGAGATAATCAACACACAGCGGCTGTTTGTTGTGAATTCTCAGGACAATGACCCGCTCTAAACACACATGCTCTCAGTCACACAATGCATGGATTTAGTACAAAGCAGCTGGCAGGGTGAAAGTCAGGGTCAGATTATTTGAATGTTTGTATTCACACATGCAGTCTGCACAGGCGATGATCTGAAAATTGGAAGCAGTGTGTGTGTGAAAAGGCGGTTAAAATGATTTTAGCTACTTACATAGGCAGATAATTTTAGAAAAATAAAATATACATAGCCTGCTCACCACAAAAAAGCATCACCAATGCTTAAATTGAGTCTAGAAACTAGATACCTTCATCCATGAGCACAGAGAGCAGTGACTCACATGAATACCAGAAATTTCACAGCTTTAAAAGTCATGGGGGGGGGGGGCTGAATCGGCACAGTGGCCAAAAATGTGCAGACTATTCCAATAAAGCGGAGCAAGCTGCGACACCAGGGTCTTTAAATTTAATCACTTTTATTGAAAATTAACAAACCGGTGGAGAGCTAGTTGTTGGTATGCAGAAAATCCTAAATGCCAAATAGCCCATATCCCCCCAAATGCCAGACACCATGCATGCCATGCTGCAAACAGCCAACCACAGACTTCATACACAATAAAGTAACATTTTTCTTATGTTGTGTAAAAATGTTCTGCATCTGGTGGCCAAATTTAATTTGGCAGTGATGGTCTTACTGACGTCACACGCTTTATCTGGGCTAGGGACAGATTTGTGGGTTTCAGTCTAGACCAGGACACGAGGAGGACACCAAAGGCAAGACATATTGGAAACAAAGGAGATTAAAAAAGAGTTTGTTTGACCCACAAACTGCATATGTACACATTTTTAAACTGAACGACTGCATTAAAGAGCACAAGCACTATGTTGTGGACTTGATAGCCTCAAGTCTATTCCACATGTACACCAGTATTTTTTAAAATAGATTTTTTTTTCCTCCTTTAATCTCAAAAACCGGAGGAAAAAATTCCGGCTGACACACACAGTGTTTAAAATAAATCTCAGTTCAAACAAAAGCATAAAAACACCACTGAAGCACTGTCATTAGCATGCCAAAACAACAGGCAGCCATATGACTTGATAACCTGCAGTCATACTGGCCAATCAGAAGCCAGACAAAAAGCTTTTATCAATAGGCTAATAGTGGCAAGCTGAAGTTCAAACCATCCTCATCCAAAATCTGCAGCATTGGTGGCAGAGTCTGTGGTATGAGCACTCTAAAATTTATTCATGTTCAGTTTATTTTCATAAAAGAGACATCCTGATTAAGCTAAGAAAGACAAGTAAATTTCTGCGCTTTTATGAAATAAAATTGAAAAGGTGTTGGATTACAATTTGTTTTAGAAAAACATCAATGTATTCATACGGCCTTGACTTTGTGGCATTGAGAGTACCAATAAGTCAACTAATAATGAAGACAGATCTTCATGGAACCAAAGGCTGTCAAAGACTTAATTTTTTAAAGTTTTTATCAGACAATTACCTAATATTAGGAAAAGAGCCATAATGTCTAGATTAAACCTTAACCTGTAAATCAAACTTTTTACAGAGGCATGCTGTGATGTGATATAATTACAGATTCAGACCTCAGGATAATTTTTTGACATCATTTTAAAAGCGGTGAATACACACATGGAATCGCAAGCAAACTTAGCAAGTGAAGAGTGCAGCTTCTGTGAGCCATACAAAAATAATGAAACAGTAAATTAGTGTAAACCTTGAACAGCACTTAAGATTTTACATGTAAAACCATAATCAGTGTTAATATAAATGGTTTAAAAATTTCATGCTTACTGGCCAAGCATAAAAGGGAATGTTGTGCTTACATCTTTTCTGAGTCACATCTTCTCCACCACAACATCCTGTTGGGTTTTTTCTCGATGGTTGGACTGTGTTACAATAGACAGAGCAGAAGTCTCTGGCAAAGACTGGGAAGACTGGACCTGTGTTTAACTTCAGTGATGCCTGGTGTTCAAATGAATTAAAGTTCATGAACAGTGTTTGTCAGATGTTGAACTTTAAATCTGTAGATGTCAACAAGTCATTACTGCCTTGCTGCCTCTTGTTTTTTTTGGTTTTTTTTGCTGCTGGTAATACAATTTACCAGACATACATTTAAAAAATGCACACATTAAATTCCTGGGTGTATAGGTCTATCTGTATATGCATATATTTCTCTTTTTATTCTGTTCTAATGTGCGTATAGTGTGCATGGACAACGATATTTTTTGTGCAATCCTGTGTAGCACAAGGAAAATAAATTATCTTGTGCAAGAAACAAAAAACAACAAAAAAAAACAAAGTTTTTTCATTTCTGTTTAATCTTTTACTGTATGTCACAAGGAAGAAAAAAAATAATTCATTATTGTGACATATACTTGGTGCAGTTTTCAGCAATGAACCATGTCTGAGGGGCAGATGTAGCCGCAGTACAGTGCCTTGTGACCTGGGCCCAGCAATGCGGACCGAAAATCATATGTCGCTTTTTTTAGGCTGAACGGCAATACATAAAATTTGTCTCTGTACTTTCTATGAAAGGCTGGGGATATGGACAAAATCAAATATCACATATCAATAATTTTGACTAAGTACCTCAGTAAAGATATTATGGCAATATTGGTCAAAAGAATATAAAGTATGCTAAGGCCACAGAGAAATATTCTGCCCCAGCCAGGAATCAAACCAATGATCTTCTAGCTAGAAGTGGATAGAGATAACCACTGATCCATGGTGCTGCCTCATAAAAAACAAAATGTTCAAAAAAATCTTATAAAAAGTTTTAAAAATGACATTTTATCATGGTCACTTTATTCTCTGTACCTCTACAATCGAATGCAATGACATTCCTTTAAAAAGACATTCCTTTGCAAAGCTCATAATGTTTCATTTTTGATGACATTGTCAGAAATGTGTAAAATCAATCACATGTCAATCATTTAAGGCATTGCTAAAGGAGGTCTTGCGGTGGATTGCATTAGACGGTACAGGTGTCCCCATAAAAGAGGATACTGGCTGTATGCTATATTCAAACCTACAACTGTAGCACAAATTCAGCTCTGATATGTTTTGTTTGAAGTCTTGAGATTCAGTCAATAAAACATGAAACACATGAAATACATGAAAATTCATGTAGTTGACAGGAAAAGTCTGAAAAACTGAAATTATAATTATAATATCTATAACTATAAACTATAATGTAAAATGAAACTGTCAGTAGAATGGTGTAGGTTTTTAAGTTGACCGTGTTAAGGCAATAATCTGAGGATGGGTACAAGAAAACTGTTTGGGCCGACCAGGACTGTTTGTTAGAGCTTCATTAGCATCAACTGGCCATTCAGTTTCTCTGCAGAGATGAAGAACCTGTCAGAGGAACAACAATTTCTCTAACACTCCATTAATTAGGCCTTCTTAATAGAATAGCTGTTTGGAATCGACTGCTAAATTGAAAACATATGGCAACCTAACTGGAGTTTAATTAATGACAGCAAACCTGAAACATAATATGAAAATATTCTGTTGTTTAGTCACAACAAAATGGAACATTGGTCTGAATGTCATGTGGCAAAAGCAGCTATGGCTCATCACCTGGCCAACGATGTTCCATCAAAGAAGATGTTGATGGATGCAGCAACCAAGAGGACGGAGGACACAATAAACAAAGGTGAGAGCCAAAAGGTCTTTCAAGAGAGACGGATGAGCTCAGAATGGATTTACCTTTCAGCAAAACAATGACCTTTTAGCGCAAAGAAGAGACATTGACACCATTTGCAATTTTTTTTGATATATTTTCACTTTGTAACTTGAGTCTTGGGTTTTACTTAATGTAAGTCTTGTTTGAAAGTATCTTAATGTTGAAAAATGGTCTGCTAAAGTTATGTTTTTGAAATTCTGCTTACAGTGCATTTTTAGTAGTCCGTTAGCTAATTAACGCTCAGCACAATTAAAATGTATTGCATTTTGTATCACTGAATTCTCAAGTTTAAAGGGAAAATGGAAGCAACAAAAGGCACAGACAAAAACCTGCAAGATGAATCTTCACTCCCTCCAAAACTCCTTCACCTTCAAGAATAAATGTTTTAATGCTCTTTGCGACTCCCTGCTGGTCCTCCAGGACTCATTTAAAATACAACAACAGCAGGGAACAGTGAGAAAGAATGTGACTGTACACTCATTTATTTGCGCCTATCTCTGACTTCTACTCCTGATGGTTTGTGATGATAAAACACTGCTAGCCTTGGTCTGTTTACCAAAGTTAAACCCAACAGCAGCTCAGTGTGCTGGTGAGACTGAGCTCCTCTGCTAAATCCTCTCTCACTGAGACTCAGCATCAGAGCACTATCAGTAATCTGCACAATGAAAAATCCTGCTATGAGAAAGACATTTGCCATAAATTTAGGTGCAATGAGAGAGAATATTCAAGGAAACCAAAGGTTAATTTAAGAATAGTACACCACATTTACTGCTATGCTATTGTATTGCTATATACTGTACTTCAAAGCATGGCTCTTATCTTTTTAACTCCCTGTATTGAAGTATAAGTACGTTTCCCATTAGAGAGTGAATGAATGAGCTTAAAAAAAGGTCTTTACATTACCAAACTCAAAAGGAAAAAAATTTAATTATGTGTTTGAAAGGGATTACCCATAATTCACGACTGACAAAGATACACAACAATAATGGTTAACCTATCAGGTTATCAGACTTTATTTAACCATCATGGCTTCATGGTTAATCAGAATATATGCAAAAAATAGGGAATCATATTATAAATTCTGTATGACTTTATCATTGCAGACATTTTTCTGCCAGTGGGCCCAATATCAGCATGAATCTGCCAGTCAATCTGTTGTGCCTGTGTTGTTCAAAGTTGCCGTTGGACCAGATACACCAAGCATGTACTTTTTATGGATGAGAGAACTGTTTATTAATGCTGAGTTGATGTAATCATCCAAGTCAATCCATCCATATGGGAGAGTTGACCTATAGTGAGTATTTTCTAGGCAAGGAATTCAGCATATCCAGCCAATTATTCCACACACAGAATGCTCCTTTCTGTCTGTCTCACTACAGGGTGGAAATTAAAAAATGATGGGCACTGACTTTAGTCTTTTAGGTGCTACGAGTGTTTGAGGTCTGTTGTACAGTCCAAGTAAAAGACAACTTGTCAGTCAATGTGTCAAGTGCCAGCTTAAGCATTTATCTTTGCACACCCGGCCAACCAATCTGTATTCATGTTGTTTCCTTTCAAATACAAACTCAAATGGAATTAAATCTTCTGACATTTCTTTGAATGCACCATAATTCGACATCAAAGAGGTGCAGAAGTTCTATCCAAAGTGAAAGCACTCATTTGCAGAGTCACACAAACACACAGACACACACAGGCCCCCAGTAAATCTTTGCCATGTAGAAGCCCAGTGTAATGGAGAGAAGCAAATTCAGCAAACATCCATGCTGTATGATGCAAGCTCCCATGTGCTGGTTCAAATTATGCTTTTGCAGATGGAGGTAAAGCTGACCCATTTCCCTGTTCCCAGGAGAGAGGCCCACTGAAGGAAGAAACCTGCCTCCTGCAGCTATAGCTAATCATATAATTTCAATTAAGAGAATATCTGCTCGGGATTATTATGATGCTCAGAAGCTCAGTGGAGCTGCGGGTCGACAATTTGCGAACCAGAAGAAGCAGAAGAAGGTTATAGAAACAACATTGCAATGTGAGGCATGAGAGTAATACAGCTTTAATCAGGCTCTAACTGGTATCTATGCAGCTCAAGCTAGCAGACCTGTCAGGGTGGTTACACAAGAGTAGTAAGTTACAGTCAGCGCCTTTCACTGTAATAGCACAGAGACTTAGAGAGAGGGCCTTTTTGTTCATAAACCAGAGGTGAAACCAGATTAGCAATAACGTCTTTCACTCACCCTTGTACATTGGCCTGAGGTTCACTGAACTGCTCAAAGGCTTATTGTCACTTTCACCTGGCTGACCTGGAAAGTATGAGATCCTGCGATGCTACAGATTCCCCAGCAGAGCCGTGTGTGTCTGAGGAAATGAAAGAACCTAAGCCATTACAGCCATTCTATAATGTGATGGGAGAAGCGTTCCACTGAGCAGGCATTTATTTCACTCTGCGGCGAAACCAAAAATTGTTTATGTGAAAGCAATTAGGATGTGCGCTTAGTTTATTTTTCGCCCCTGTGGTTCGTCTCTCTTTTAACGTAAAAGGTTATGAGCCTCAATCAAGTCTGTTATTTATTTATTTTTTCCTTTAGAGAGAATTCATTTGTGCGTCACTGCTATGAGGCAGAGAATTAAGAGAGTTACATCTGAGCCCTAAAGAATCCCTCCACTTTCAGCTGCTTCTGATTAGGCCAGGGCTGAAGGCTCGCCGTCACCATGGTGACAGGCAGCAAAGATTGGACTTCAGACAGTTTCTAAGGGAAGCCTACAGTGGCCACTAAATTGGGTGAAAATAAATAGAACTGATGTCCTATTTACAAAGACTGCTGGTGGAGTGTGTACATTGCTGTGAAGGAGTCCCCGGTTATTCCTAAGCACATAAAAGGAGAAGTGTTCAGCGTTTACAGTGACAGTCAGCTTACCTGCCACATGTGGACAGTAAGCAGATTTCTTGCTGTTGCTGTTTTTTTTTTTATAAATGTTATAAGATGTGTAACATTGCCCCCCTCCTCAGTTGTATTTCCCCCACTTATAATAACTACTATCACACTTAACTGGGAGCTCCATCCAGTCACATCACAGTTTTGATAAAAGCCTGCTTCTGTTTTGTCTATTATTTATGCACTGAAACCAACAAATACCTCAATCAAGTGTAAAAAAAATTGTACAAGTTTTTTTTTTTTTTTGGATGTTTCATTTTCCATAATCATTTTCTAATTTGATTTTCTAAGTTGAGAATTGCAAACAAACAGCACTGCATTCACAAGCACAAGCCAAGACCATGACAACAAACAACAAACATGGATGTCAAAAAAGGACAATATAACAACAAGCTTATTCCTGTAAAATTCCTTTTCCTCTTGAGCGTGCCGAGCACAAAGTTCAGCTACTGAATCAGACCAGTCAGCAGCAGACTTTTAAAACCAAATGGAGGCAAAAGGATTAAGTATGATGCAAAAATTTGGTATGACGAAGTGAAGATAAGGAAACAATGAATTGGACATTCTGCAGCCAAGTGCTTAGCAGCACCAAAGGGAGTTAGACACAAAGCACAACATCCGTACAGAATACTTGGATTTTCAAACAACCTTTTTCACTTCACAGCCTCTGTGCAAGAAAATTCAACAACAATAGAGCAAAGGCAGATGAATGTGTTTGAACTGTTCAGAGGTAAAACACATAAAAAGAGGTTATGTAACAATAATGCAAATAATTCAGAAAAGCACTAGCACACATAACTCTAGATTTTATTAATATTTTACATGAATGCATTCATGTCATTTTTTTTCATTAGATTTAAACCTTTTTGGAACCGGTAATTGAGAAAGTCATGGTTACTTTTAAATTCAAAGCACAGGTGCTGTTATGTTTTACAAAATATTCTCACAAAAGACGAGAAGGGCAAAAAAAGATTAGTAAAAGGAAAAAAAACACATAGTTTTTGATTGAGGGGAAAATAGATGATCTTGTTGTAGCAAAAATAGTCCCATGATAATAAAAAGTGAAGGTTACAACATTTTTAGTACATACAGTAAATTATATCAGGCTGCCAGTATTGTAATTACAGCCACTTCAATCATATTTATTGGTGGTCCTTACCACTAGAAGTGTTTTTAAACTTTTTTTTTTTTAACCTGTCTTGTGGATGTTCATCAACTAACATCACACCACTTACTTTCTGAGACCAAACCATACAAGCTTATATTTAGGTAGGAAAATACTGTCACAAATATTTTGGTGTACATATAAAAATCTCAGGCCAAAGTAAAGACTGGGATATTAGATGACCTGATAACTAGAAAAATGTAAAATTTATTTAAAATCCTGTTGGTTAAGTTAACTCCTTGATTTACCTATAGCAATATTAGCTGCTCTGTTTTAACAACTCTAGTCTAAAGAAACATGCATGCAGGCCAATTACACATGAGATTTGTTAACTTGTTTTTAATCCATGTTTCATGCGTGTTAGGGGGCGTTAGTTATTTAATGCTCTAGACGAGTTACAATTGTTAACAATTATTTATGGATCGTTGTCAGATAACAAAGTGGTGGCAGCCTCTTGATTTTGTCACACATCGATTGAAAGCCCCTGAATGAATGAAATTGGAATCATTTTGTTGCAGTTATTTAACATCAGCACATATTGCCTCATGTTGATGCATCTGAAGTATCTATTTAAATTGTATCCTGATCACACTTGTGATTTACACCCCTCGTGGAGACATTAAACAAACAATAGCCCACGTTGAGACAAAATGGCATAGCCACTCCAGGGAACTATTCAAAAGAGTTGAGCTGGAGGCTCACCTAAGGTCATTCTTTCTTTACTTGAAAAATGTCACCAAAATAAAGGTCAAGCTATTTAGGGGACAAGGGTGTGGAATGTTGAAAGGCTGGTGGGTGTCAAAGATGTAAGAAAGAAGCTTATTGCTTCTGTGGTTCCATTTAGTTTGATGAATAGCCTTCACATCAATGCTGAACCATACTAAAGACCACACTTCAAACGCCCTGTCCATCCAATTTGCTTCACTGATGAGTTAATCTCACCACAGAGTGCCCGCTGACAGGCAGTGAGAATTTTTTTTCTCTTTAAAAGAAAATAATTGTCATAATGGGGAACAATGAACAGAAAGGAACAATGAGCCAAGTTAGGAACATTAACTCTCTGTTTGTGTATCTGTTTGTCTCTTTGGTAAGTGCTTAATGTGTAATCATAGGTAAAATTATGCAAATTTTCTACCAGACTTTTCAGTTTAAGAAAAAAATAGAATTAGAGATTCTCACACTGCAAGACATTCTTTTGCAGTCTGTTGACATGGAGGTGCACAATTTACACAATGGATTTCACACAAGGGGCCCCAATTGTACACTTCTGCCCAGTGCAAGCGCAGGGGTTTTAATTCATTCAGGGGAGTTTCCAGGTCTACCTTTGCCATCTTGTTCCAGGAGCAGCAGAGGACTCCTGCTCTTCTCCACCCAATGCGCCACTGGCGCACAGCGAATAGTCCAATCAGCTGTGTAGAATCATCTCATCAATTCATGGGTGTTTCTTTTACCAAAAATGCAAGAACCAATCTGAGATTCCACTCTCATTCCCTTTAAAGACTAGCTTCGGCGTGCACCAGTGGCGCAGGCGTATTGCTATCGTACACCCAGCGCAAGCGTAAACAGATGGCTGAACTACAAGGATTTATTTATTTATTTATTTATTCATTCATTCATTCATTTATTCGGCTTGACAGGGACAACGCTCAATGAATATATTGTGTCAGACAGCTCTCAGCTAATTCCCCTTTAAATCAAATGGTTTAAAAAGCAAACATTTTCATATTTTGTCATATCTATTTCTACAATATATTTTCACATACACAGGCAAACGTGCACATACGCAGGCACGCATGCACACACGCACACACCTAAAAATTAAATTCATTTTGTGAATAGAATACATGTGGTAATTAATGGCTGACAGACCCTTTTTTCTTTCAGCCGCTTGTTGATATTGAATTTAAACAAAGAAAGGCAATTCAGCGGTGAGGAGACAGAACTTTTGGCTCAGGGTTCATGTTATAGATAATTATAATTTAATCCTTGTTTTTCTGATCAAATAAATATGCTAACATGAACACGGAAGTTGCTCCAGCTGTCAGCAACTGATCTGTTAAAGACGATCCAACAGTTGTGATCCCGTCCTGTCCATTGAGATTAATTTGGCATTATGATCACAATAATTCCTAATTTTTTATTAATGTAAAGAGGGAAAAACTCTCACATAAATAAAAAGGGTGTGTGCGTCTTGGCCAAACGCGAGATACACACACTCCTATACGCACGCTGTTTACTTCAAAATGTATACTTTGCGATCAAAAATGTTTTCAAAGTACACTTTACTAACTTTACTAAATATGTCCAAAGCACACTTAAATATTGTACACTGCTGAGAGGCAAAAACAGAAAAGAACAGTGTGTGTGATTGTCGAAAAGTGTGTGAGCACATTGGCCAACTGCGCCGTATCTTACGGTACAGGCTGTTTTACGTCTGCTCCCTGCGCTTAGACCAGGCTCTGGCTGGTCTAAGCGCAGGGTGCATTTGACCTCATTCCGCCAGGTGTATGATAGCAATGACACCTGCGCCACCTGTGCACCGCATTTACACCGGGTGTACGATAGGGCCCAAGGTGTTTGATTACAAGAATAGTTCCAGAGATCTGCAATTGATGAAGATGATTGGTTGTGACTTTAAAAAAAAAAAAAGTGCCCCAACTACTGACACATCTTCACTGGCCACAATCAAATTAAATGTTTTTAAAAAAGGTTGCAGTGTCTGGGTCAACTTGCAACAAGGTCAAAGCACTTAAATTGTATTATCTTGATTCCCCCTTGAATTGAAGTGTACACTATGTCAACATGTTTTTCATTTGCAGACAAAAACTCTGCTGCACCCAGAAGCACAACTAGTTTTCCCACAGTCCACATTTAAATCATCTTTAAAATATTACACTAAACATTACAGTCAACATCATTAATGTCCAAAATTTATACTGATATGCCTACTGAACCTATGAGTGAACACGTGAGTGACTGTGTACATCACACGAATAATCTAGCTCATATATATAGCTGGCTTACATTTAATATGTATTTCAATTCATTTAAAAGCAAGAGAGAGGGAGTAAAAAGAGAGACACTTGAGAGAGAGAGAGAGAGAGAGAGGGCTTGATAGGGATATGACTCTGAAGTGCTCTGACAGTAATGCAGGACCATATTTTGTTCTTGATATGCTTAAGAGAGTGGAACACTTCCTCATTTTCTACTTAATCTGGATTTATGTTTGCATTCATCTTGTAACCATGATAAATCTGCATCTAGTTAAGGCCAAAAATGGAATACTGGCCTTCCTGGCTTGTGGATGACTTCAGCACAGGGGATTTTGCACACATATTCATCCTCAGTTTATGCTCAAACAAATCAAAACATGGCTAGAATCTGTCGAAAGCCAACTTGTCATCCAAACATACAAAGTATCAATAACTCCTCAACTTTTACCGACAGCACCGACAGTAATGCAGATGTGTGCACCATAACTGAAGGCATAGTACATGATTTAGTAGCTAGTTCCCTTAGAGGACTCAATGTTTGCATGATGCCTGCTGCACAATGCCCGCCATGTCTATGTGACACCTGCAGTGTCTCCTCTCCTTCACTGAAAATTAGGCTCATTCTAACAACTACCAGACAGCACCACCTGGCCTCGCCATGTACACTTAGACTGTGGATCGACTGTGGCTCTGTATTTGACATCTTCACATCAGATGATGGTTGAGCAGTCTAATAATTTTGCCAACACTTATCAAGTTTCAACACTAATTTTTTTTGGTTTTTTTTTTACTTGCCCAGCTGAGCAAGTTGGTTAGAAATTTCTCCAAATCAGTTTTAACATTTTTAAATGATTATTAGCAGTTTTTAAAATTACAGCAAATGATCTAACTAATTGTCATGTTTGATCTTTCTCAAATGAATCAGAGGAAGAACAAGCATTGGCAAGGCCTACAGGTTGGGTTGTTTGTAGCCTTGTTAGCTGCCATGCAAGTAAGATCCTCTTGGCACCTCTTAAAGCACTTCAGCAGTGTTTTCACAAACTTGATGTGCATTTTGAAAAATGACTCTATTTTATCCATTTTGCTCTTAAACTTGCAGCAAACTGTGCAGTTACTAGTAAAGGTTTCATCCAAATCCTCTGACACCAAGCGGCTAAACTCCAGTTTCAAGGGTGACTGAAATGTTCACTTTCAAAAAACAACAGCGCCAGCAATATTTAGGATCCTTATTACCTCAATTTATTGCCAACATGGGTCTATTACAGCCACTGTGCCTATATGATGATGTGAGAATCACATTCTCATTTATTTACAAAACTTTAACAGGGGTTTTAACTGTGACTGTTTTTCGGTAGAGATTAGTAAAAAAAAACCTACCAGTAAGCACTGGGAGGCCTGAGGAGAATGTGACCTGAATTAGAGTCTAACTCCCTGCATGTGACCAGACTGTGATTGAGACTTCAGGAGGATTGGTGTATTGTTTGTGGAAACACTGCTAAAGATTTAAAGATTACAGTGTTTATGCCTCACTGAACTGGATGCCTGCAGCATACAGATGTGGCTAACAAGCCCCCAGGAAACTGAAGATGAAAGGTGTTTTATAATGATTCAGTCTAGCAGGGAGTCCATTACCGAGGATTTTCGAAAAATATCTACAGTTAATGGAGCCACACTGTGTTTCTTCGCTTCTCATAATTGCATTAGGAATCGCATCAATTCATCATGTGCCTGTGAACAGCTGCTTTTCAGTTTAGTGACAGCTTTGGATTCACACTTGATTATCAACTTAGTATGGTTACATCAATAAACTGGAAACAAACGCTAAGAATTTATCTCGTCAATTTTAGGCTGTGTTAACATATAAAGACTAACAGATTACAAGGTAAAAATAAGAAATTTTCAAACAAAGTTGTTTCGTTTAAACTTCTGTAAATGAGTTTTGTAACAAGGCAGTTAAACATCTGATTTACATGTGTTGAGTAGTCGATGGAATTAATATCACCAATAAATTGAATCCTAGCAGTTAATTGAACCTTATGTTAATGATATTTCACAGAGATATCTGTTGATAAATTTTCTCAAGTTTCAAATTTGTTTTTAAAGTTGTGACACCAATTAAATCTGCAGCAATTTCACTGTTTTTTCTAATTAATAGTGTTTTAAAACTTTTTTCTAAATATGGAAAAAAATATCTCAGTCATTTGACCAATAAATTGAGCTGACTGATCACAATAAGCAGTTTTTAACTCATAATGTGTAGGAAACATACACATCATTGTATCTAATAATGAAAAGCTGTCAGCGCTGTACAAGCAAAGTCACAGCAGCAGTGGGTAGATGCTGTACAGTTTTGGATCTGGGTAAATGCCAAATTAATTGTTCGAATGCTGAGCTTTAGCTCTGTCAACAGTCTCATGAGCACTTGACCATAACAGCTTTAAGTGGAAAGTCAAGGTCGGAGCAGAGGATATTTTCCAGTGTTTCACTTGAAACAACAGGGTGAGCCAGGGTTAATTGGAGCGCAGCAGCGGCACTTGAAGAAAGCCACTGGTATGGATTCCCCTCCTGGTGAGAGAGTGTTGGATCTCTACACGACCAAATTACACTGTTTTCTGTTTTCATTGGGCACAGTCTAGATGGGTCTGATTACTGTTGAGAGAATGAGAATAAAAAGACAGAGAAGTCACAAGAGTCTACAATGCCCGAATACATAACACAATTCTTTTAGAGAAACTTACCAATTTTAAGACAAAACACCAATACTATCAGCAACATGACCCTTTGATATCTGTTAGCAAACAGTTAGCGAGTACAGCTGTTGTGGTAAGTCGACATCAGCAAAGTGGAGATTCAATCAAGAGCAGACTTTATGTATAAGCTATTTTCAAGTCTTACCAAACACTTAAAGGAAAGCAACTTTATCATGTGTGTTTGTGAGTAACTTGGAAATCATACTGGCAGAGAGTAATAACATCCAAAATGTTTGAAGGGCATTGAGGGCTGACAGGGCAGATGAACTGCAGTTGTATAGAGCTCAGTGTCATGAGACTTGGAACACCTCAGCCTATCAGGCTGAACCTCCAGCAACATTCAGACTGAAAGGAATGGAAAGAGACGTATTTTGGGGGAAAGAGGATATGAAAGAGTTGAAAATGCTACAGTAGGACAAAACACCAATGGCACAGAAACACAAGCAGAAGACAGAAAGAGACTTACAGGGTATTCAGATATCCTCTTTACTTGTGCATTTAAATGTATCACATATAAGACTGGATCCATATGATTGATTGAGATTTGTCCAGTGACTTCTTCTCTTGTTCGTCCTCCTCATTTTTACTCAATCCTCTCGTTTGTGCAGGTTCAAATAAAACAAAAATGATAAAGACAAAAAAGACAGTTACTGTCTGTGAAGCCAAGCTTTTTCATAAGCACAAGAGAAGCTGTTTTTAACTGACATGTCGAAGAAGAATCCAGAAGAAAATTTATTTACACTCTAAGGGCCACCATCCTCCAGACAACGCTCTGTATGCAGGACAAGTCAAGACTGGTGGGAGAGGACAGTGATGGACTTTAAGGATGAAGGCTGGATGTCAGACCTATGTCTTTGCAAACAAAATCTTTATTTGTGGAAGCCTGCACACAGGGTTCGGGTTATCCAGACAAGGCTCACTACTGCACTCAGCCATACAGTTGGAGAAGAGGGTCACACTGACCATTTGGTACCCAGCCTCAGTTTGTTTTTCTTATGCTTTCCACCCTTGTTGTTGTTGTATGAGGACTGAAAACCCAGTTGTATTTGTACTTGTGTTTTATGTGGCCATTGTGTTCCTCACCATCTCCAAAGGTGGTATGACCAGTCAGATCATCTGTCCTCAGTGTGTCTTTGGTTCAAGCTGTTTGGGAGGTTACAGTCAAGACACTACATTAGCTTTCATACTTTATTTTCACTTTCTTGTTATGATTTTCACTTGCTTGCTTTTATTCTGGGTGATATTGTTTTAAAGCCAGAAAAAAAATAGATGAAATCTTAAAAAAAGAGAAAAATGGAAACAGAAAGAACAAGGGTGAAGGTTTGAAACCAGGACCTTTGGTGAGGCAACATGGCTGCCACTGCTGAGCTACCAGGGCAAAATGTAAAACATATGAGAGAGAGGCAAACGAATAAGATGGGATGGAGAAAGGAGGGTGGTGCATCTTCATCCTTTGAGCACTGCAACATGACCGTTGCAACATTGCACCAACCTTAAATATTTTGTCTCATCTCATCTCACTCCTGGCAGTTATTGCTATAATGTCCTAGTTTCTGCTTCAAACCACAACATCAGTCATATGTGACATTTTAGTTGAAGATGGAATAGCTCGGTTGTCTTGTAATAGACAATTTACACAGGGAAAAAAAAGCATTAAGCCAGTAGGGGAGCAGTCAAACAAACGTAATTGTATTTTATCACCCTGCGAACACAGAAACACAGAGAAACACATTCACCATCAATTATCCATTAATGTCTTAAATGAAATAATTTTCCTCTTTTCTCAAGACCTCCAGGCTCTGAGAGCTTTTCCCTGAACTGACACAGGCACAACAATTATTTCAATCACAGAGAAAATTATATCAAATCAGCAGACCTCAGGCTAACACTAAAAAGTTATTTGGAGTTTATTTAAGAGGAAAAGAATAGATGATTAGACAAAAGGAGCACAGGAGCACAGAAACATGACCTGAATATTATAAAAGTTCCTTCCATAGTCAAGTATAAAAGGCTTTACCTTTGCAATGGCCTGACCTTCGTCTATTTTCATCTTCTCTGCCAATAAATTAAGGGGAAAATGAAGTGTAGCAAACCTCAAACAGCACAGAAAGTGCAATTTGTCTAGCTGCCCTGACTAATGGCAGAATGTTCAGGATGTTTGCTCATGCTTATATCTAAATGAACAGTAATAGCATGACTACATTTCCATCTGCAGGAAAGTGGAATAAATACAAACACGGTTCAGGTGTGGTAACATCATTTAGTCCTGTGTGTCACTTCATCATAACAGAGGTTATTTCATTTTAAGGTGAAAATGGAGCAAAAGTGACTCTGAGGACTCTGAATGTGTGACGAATCCCTTTCTTTATTTTCCAGTTTTATAAAAATATTTAACAATGTTTAACCCTCCCGCTAATCAAGAAGTGTTTCAATTGAAAAAAGAAGCTGGAGAGCTTTTGAAGGAAAATAGAGTCTAGAGAAGAGAGAGGGTAGGTTTTCCTTCACGTTATGATATTTGGACATGATGCCGACCCTGAGAGCCAGAGTGGGGTGAATAAATTGGAATGTTTGAAGGTGAAACTGAAGAAAAATGCAACATAAGGGTCTTTCTTTAGAACATGATGTCAAATTATGCAAATACTGACCTGCCCTGCAAAATAAAAATCAAAAAGTTTCTACACTCAGGATACCTGAAGCTTGTCAGGAAATGCTTTGCCAAAAACTAACAGAATATGGGCTTTATGAGCAAAGAAGTCATCAGGTGCTAAAAGATTCTCTCCATGCTGAGCACGTGTCACATATGGACTGAAAACAATACTACAATATGCCAGGGTCAGTTTATCTAATGGCCAAAGGCATTGCTGATAGCCAGATGGCAAAGACTATTATTAGAATAATTATTATTTTATGCTCGTTGGTATAGACAACAGTGACCAAAGCAATTTAGGTAAATGTGTACAGCACGATCAATGAGTTTACAGTACAGAGCTCGAAAACTAACTTTTTTGCCAACTTCTTTCCCAAAACTCTCAAGGGGAAGGTCGAACATCATTCCACAGCAGTCATACACAAGGCTGCCTTAGGGTGTTTCTGCAGAATTCGCTCATCAGCCTTGTGAGTGCAGGTATAAGCCAACATCAAGTACGTTTATGCGGATATTCAGCCCAAAGAAAATGATCAACCTATCAATGGATCAGTCACTATTTACAATCTACTGTAGCTATCAAGCAAACCTAGAAGGATTTTTGGCTGGTAAAATAAGTTTATCATATGGCCTCCTTTTATTGCTGGAGCCATGTTGCACTTCTTACATATTACCATAGTTGCTGCACATCTGATCTCTTTGTAGCCTTTCTCTTTCTGATTCAAAACTTCTTCCATTCTACTGAAGTTGCTCTCAGTTTTGGAGCTAACCACTCCATGATTGAGCTGGTAGTGAAATTACTTTTACTTTCAGCCATGGTTCTGGTTGCTGTGCATAATGGTATAAATATATATTGTGAACAACATGATATGGCACCCTACCTATGTAGAGGGTGATGCAGTGACTGATTACTGCAACGACAAAGAGGAAGTTGAACAGTGAGATTCCCTGAGCTCCTTCCCCAGACACCGGCTGCCTGTCTTGATTTCAGCACTGAGGACAGCTCCCTTTTGTGGAACCCAGCTGAGAATCAGCACTAGACTTCTGACGTGTCAAACGGGAGGGTCCGCTTTAAGTGAAACTGACAGGTTTAGCTTTGTAACATGGAGTTCTCCTTTTCTATGGTGTAAAATGCTTCTTTTTTTTTTTAACAGCGTCTACACCGGCAGCTCCTCAGCTCCGTGCCAAACTTTGTCATCTGAAGCGGCAAATGGCAACAGAAGCGAGGCCCTTCTTCTGTGGTCAGTCCTGAACTTTCAAGCAGCCTGACTGATACAAACTAAAATGGGAGTCAAAGCCCAATAATGCTGGTCTGTTTGCTTCTGAATGGCGTTTTAGGAAAGAATGTGAAAAGCCCTTTGCCTTTGTTCCACTCTACTAATTAATCACACCTTCTCGCTGGCCACACTCTGTGGGGCAGTTAGTGGGAAAGTGGTCTAGGTCGAAGGGGGAAAAAAATCTCTCCAAGCCACATTCCTTTTCCTGTGCCATATTCACACCTACTGTGTGGCAGCACAGGCCTGTTTACTATTCTGGTGGGTTGTATCATGTGGTCGTTCCTCTAATCCCCTGAAATGCTTGGAATTGTCAAACAGCAGAAGTGCTCACTTCTCCAGAGAGGGAGAGGAAGAAAATTAAAAGGCAATCTTGCAGGAAATATATCTCGCTAAAAAAGAGAGGGTTTGCTGTGTGAACACATCTACCAGGAAACCTGACTGAATGAAATCGCTAGTCACAGGACACACATCAACGAATGTGAGTGATAACCTGACCCAATAACAACCCCATGGGACACAGGAAAGACAACATCTATCGTCTAATTCTAAAAATATCCTTGTCAATAGAGAATACCTGGAAAAATTTGATGGATTACACACAGAAATAAAAAAACGCAATGGTGAAATATTTGTGCTGGATCGGAATAATAACACCCTGGTAATCCAGCTGCAGAGACATGAAGCTGCTATCTAAAAACTATAATTATGTAAAATGGCAGTAACTACAACTTAGTTATAAATTTGACCCAAGATAGACAGTCACCTTGACAGAACCCTGCACTGCAGCATTCTCCTCTGTACACCTTTGTTGACGCAGCCATGTGATATAATCCCATAATGCAGGACAGCTGAAACAAAACGTCTTCCTCTTCATCTCTAAACACACTGGTATCAACCAAGTCCCTTTGATTCTCAGCTAACTAAGCACATTAGATACAGAGCGACATTTGACCTTGAGATATAATTTGATTCAAATCAAGCTCACTTTTAATCACATCATGTTTCATAATGTTTAATGAAGCAGACATTAGCTTCTTTTTATACAACCTGTTCAAAGCAGGGATATTGTGCCTCACCATTATTTATAAAAATTCACAAAGGTGGAATTTGAGGTCAATTTTGTTCTCCCTCTGTTCCGGCTAGAAAGGTAGTAAAAGCACCAAATCACCATCTGTATAAAAGGTCGAGTCAATTTACCGGGGACAGGGTGTAATATTTTGACAAGGTGTTGGGTTGTTAGACACACCAGTGGATGATTTAAAAACAGTAAGCAGTGGTTAGAAGCTAACAAGAAGATGAACTGCAACAAAAATGTCTGCAAATTAACGAGGTCCAGGAGCTCCTCACCATCAGAGCAGTGGACAAGGTTAACTGCCACATAACAGAGGCAGTGAGTTACCATTATTGCCACATTATGCCATTACTGTTGTTATTGAATGCTCCACCTAACATGTATGTTATACATCACAGTGGGAACCAGCACTGTTATTTTACACGTCATGCCTGCCTCGTCTCTTTATGTTTTACAACACTAACATTCTGTCTGAAATCACACAGCGATGTGTCATTATGCCAATGTTGTCTGGTTCAGTGTAATAAAACAAAGGCAGTGTAAAGAAGGGACTTTGTTGTGGTGGTGTTGCATACTCTCTGTGTGAGAAGGGCTACACATCAGACAACAGAGGGGTTTTGTGATTACTGTGCACAGATTTCTCCTGCTGAATACTGCTGTCAAAAAACATATGCTCTCCTGATGTCTCATATACTGAAAAGAGAGAAGCAAGGCGCATCCATCCAGAAATATGTGCTGTTAGGTTCCATCTGGAGAGGAGAGGAGAGGAGAGGAGAGGAGCGCAAAGGAGAGAAGAGGAGGAGTTTAAAAAGCCCACTGCTGATATAAACATCCCTTGTTTGATAGAGGAAAGAAAAGTACACTGCAATGCAGACACCAGAGGGAGAAATAGGAAAAGAAGATGGAAGCAGAGAGGGTTGAGATGGACGTTCAGTAGGCAAGAAAGGCGAAAGATGAAAAGGGGAATGACAGCAGAGAGCTCTCGACTGTGTCCTCTCTAGATCATCAAAGTGACACTTCTCTTACCAGACTAGGACTGGGACACGATGTCCTCCAGGTTAAAAAACAAGGATCAGTATGCAGGTCACAGAACTGGGGAGGGGACAGTGGTGGAGAGTCCACAGTGTTTACTGCAGCAATTCCCACTTCCCTTGTCTGACCACAACTCTAATGACACTGTTTCCTCGCAGCGATTTATCAGCACTGTGACAGCAAGATGTTTCTTTAAAAAGGGCGAACCTCAGATGACACACACAGATACAAACATGTCACCCAGTTAACAAAAGTGTTAAACATACAGCAACGACTGTAATAACGTAACATCACGAAACACGAGTGTCAACATCCATTTCTTTTTTCCGCCGACACAATGGTGGACAGAACGAAGCAACATACAGCTGAACACGAAGGTTGCTGCAAGTGATAACCTTCAGGGCAGATAAATGAACCCAATTCGAAGTCAAAAGCTTGAATTTGTCGAATGGCAACTGAAGGCTTCAGAGCATGTCGGTGCCCACAGAGCGCCATGTTAAAATATACAACTTTACAGCAGAGAAAAACATGTTTACAAACTGCTACAAAAAACTCAGTTCTGGTCTCCGTAGCTTATTTCCACATTCATGAGAACTGCACAGAGCATGAATGTTTACATCACTCATTCATCACATTAAGGTCAGCACTCTCTCCTCAGTACAGATGCAGTTACTTTGGAATTTTCTGTTGTCAAAAAAGCCAAAATTGTATATAATCAATTTATATTTGTATAATGTCTTTGTCTAATCATATATACAAATTTCTATTGTAGAGACAATGTAGGTCAAAAAACAGTATTAGTTGCATACATTCATTCATAAAATATTCAAAATGAACATTCATGATAATTCATCGCATTTGTTTTTTTTTCTTCTTCATTTTGAATCAAAAATAACTGCCTGATGAGACAACTCTTCATTTAAAATTTAAGGACTCAAACATTCAAAAATGGAAGCTTCAAGGTTGAAAATGAGAAGAACATTTTCAAATGCAACAAATCTTAATGGTTAACGTGCAAAAAACAGCCTGTTTTGAGCCTGTATATAATTAAAATCACACCGCTCAGCTTTTACAATTTCACTCTCCTCTTCTCCTCTCTAGTCACTCTTCGTCTGCTGTAGTTGCAAACCAGCTTAGAGGTGCATTACCGCCACAAACTGTCACTCTCACTGCATGCGAGCACAGGCTGAAAAGTCCTGCGCCCAAAATCATTTTACCCTCTGAGGCAGCTGAAGTCGTGATATCACAACTTCATGCAGGGATCCTGCCCTGATTTGCTACAGCCTGCCCCAAAACACGTTTATAGCAGAGACACTAAGGATGGCTCCTGCTCTGGAAACTGTACAGCAGGATTCTACACATTTCTGCATTTCCACAGTATATACTATATACCCTATCCTATTAGTAAAAGTACCCATTCCCCCAAAACCCCGATGGGTTTATGCGCAAAAAGCTCTGCAAATGAATAAAGCATATATTTTCCTTATTAAAATTCATAAGGCCAAAAATGTAAATTGCTGAGCACTAAAATAAGAAAACATTATATACAGAGCTTCTCACTTTCAACACCTAATACAAGCACAAGCATAATAAAGCATCTGCCTTTTTTTCATTTTTCCTTTTTTTGGATTCCATTTCTTTGATTCCTACACACACAGATCCTTGCCTGGGGCATGTACATTTAAATCCTACTAATCTTTCTCCCCCTAAATGTAATTTGTATTTACATGTACAACGAAGCAACCATTCATTGGCTATGCTCCAAATGCTGGAGATACCTGACATGCCCAACCAAAAGACAATCTCACAGCTCAACCTAATCTGAACTGCCTGGCAAACACCAGAGATAATTTAGGCACAACAATAATGTCCACGGTATCAAACAGAGCTCTTCTCTCCTGTATCATCAAAATTCCCAGGGATTCTGGACAGACACCAAAGGGGGAGTTTAACAAGATTAACAAGAGTGGGAGCATGTCTGAAACTGGCAAATGTTTGCACGTCTCATGTTATCTATTCACAAAGACACTTACACTTGTGTCAAATACTTGTAGAAGTAATATTATCACTGATTAAAATAAAACACTTAGCATTAGTGTACCATTACATTTGCCATCACAGGAAAAAACTGTAATTAACTTTTATGGTGTAACAGCCCCCCTGTGAGTGTTCACCTGGTCTTGTGGCATCAGGCAGGGGTAACGCATTAACAGTGGGGGTAGGAGGAGGATGAAATGCATCAGAACACTGGTTATGTTGATGCATTATAATTTACTAGGCACTAGTTTGAGCAATTTTCTATTAGTCAGAGAATTAGCATAACTAATCAGATGTTCAAGCTCATTATGGGTAGCTTTGTAGCAGCATTGAACAGAGGTGTTTGCATATTCAACGTCAGGGCGAGGCAGGGGTCAAGTTGGGTACTCTGTTGTCTCTCGGGGTGGGTACATTAACAGCTTCACAGGATCTTCAAAAGACATCCGGCTGAAGGAGTGGGAGTGGAAGAGAGGACCTTGCTGTCCCTCAGTTCCCCTGACATCCAACATCTGAAGTTAATCACAGTCCAATGGCCATGATAATCACACCAGTTATATTTGGAGGATTAGACTCTTCTGGTCAAGCTTGAAATGAACAGTAAAATGGGCGAATAATAAGAGCATCATGTCTCAAAGAATGTTTGGGGTTGCTGCATGGATGCTGCCAATACAGGCAATACCAGAATTTCCTGAGGCAACTTCTTTTATTCGACAGTCTTAAGTCTGTTTTCATCTTCAGTCTGCATACTGTTAAATATTGCCCCCCCCCCCCTCCAATCTGCTCTATCTGCAGGGTTCCACTGATCATGTGTTAGCCATTATCCTACTTGCTTGCAACAAATGCTCTGCTTTGCCCTCAACAGCTCCTTCAAACACCAGCTGCCCTCTCTCACCACTCCATCACCTCCACAAGGATGGGCCAGCCACTTAAGCCAATCTTCACACCTCTGAGTCATTGCAGCTCTGTCCTCCTCCCCCCTGGTCCTGCAGTGTAATTACTCGACTGCTTACTGTCTGCCCCACCTGCCTGGCCTGTCAGTTCAGGAAAATTCATGGTCATTACCCAGTGACAAAAGGACAGATCTCATACCATGCTGGACCCCATATGCTCCATTTGATGTTTGTGGTGAGAACAGTAACAAACACTACTTGCTTAACGGTGCAAATGCATTAACATCGAAAGTCAGACAATAGTCTCATACAACATAGAATTATTTCACTGCAGCGTTTAGCACTCACAGAGTGGAATTTCATCATGCAGTGAACTGTTCGTGCAATCCAGGCGAGCATTTACAGCTAAATGAAGATATCGTTGCTCCTTTGTGAGGATTTACCTGTAGCTGCTGGTATCATCCGTGTTTCTCTTCTCATGCCAGGCGGAATATGAAATCAGTGTAGCTGTATTTCATCTGAGGCAGGCTAGACACTTGCTGGATCTCTAATCCTCTAAATTCAAAAGTATGCATTCTGCTAGTGTGCTGATATAAACCCTCACACCAAATGTTAAGTAGACTCCAACCAAAAAGTGAATTACAGCAAAAGACAGTAAAGAAGAAATAATAAAGACTTAGAATGTATCAATGAAAATACAAGTGACAACGTGCCAAAAGGATAAAAAAGAGATTACTTTTGACTTTTTTACAATTTAGTTTGTTGTGGGAGCTAAAATATATTGGCAACGTCTTATGTATTAAACATTTATGTAGGCTTTGCTTAATTCTCTCTAAGTTATCATAAATATAACCCCACAAGCTGCACAAAATGGGTTTTATGTTGCCTGCTAATGCAAAGCTATGTATTTTTGGCTTTTAGATGTCACTAGTCAACTAGCTTTATTCTGGATCCACGTTTCTGTTTTTGTTTTTGTTTTTTTCAGCTTGAAATCTAGAGATGCACAGACGGTAGAGAAGAGGGTGTAGTTATTTAAACAACGTGGTGGAAAAAATGTTCCCTGGTCAAAGCTGACAGTCCCCGCTTTAACCTCAGCCACTGTGTCATCACTTCACATCCAGTAATAACAGTCTGGAGCCAAAACATTGTTGTCCAAATATTTATTGAGTTCAGTTACAAATGTCCAAACTGTTTCATTCACTCAGTGAGGCTGCACTCATGAACAGGACGGCCAACCGGGACATTAAGAGTTGATCTTTCCTTGGCTTGCTTGTACTTCAACCTCTACCTCAACCCTAACTGTCATGTTCATACTTGGGAAAAACGAAAAGGGAATGAATAATTCAAGCTCAGCCCCGATACTTTTATGGAGAAAAGCAGAGAAGGGATACGCATGCATCATATATTAAAGCATGTGAACATGCACAACTCAACACACAAAGAAAAATTCTGTCTTATCTTGTAGCCAGCTGCAAGGTTTCACCAGAATATTCTGTGACACCACTCACCCAAATCCACAATCGCTGGACTCTGTTGTGACAAAATCGGAGAGGGAGGCAGTTCCTTGCCCCTCTGCAGAAGAGATTTTACAAGCTCTGATAGCTCCTCTGAACAAAGCACCAGCAACATAAAACAACAGAGCCGAATGCCATGCTCAGTTTACATGAGGCCAAGACAAAGTGTTTTTCATTTTTCTCTCCAGCTGAATGTCAAATATGTTATCAAACACCAAAAACAAATTCTAGACAGCAAGAACAAGCTGGAATTATTTGCACGGAAAGCTGTTATTGAGAGTCTCTAGACGCTGAAGTGTTGAAGAACGACTGCTGAAAAACAATCCAAAAAAAAAAAAAAAAGCATTTTGGGCTTAGTAAACAGTTGTGTGGAAAAATAAGGAAATGAAGATGCTCTTTAATGAAGAGTGAATCAGAGACTTAAAAGTTGCTCTTTCTTAAAAGGGTTGTCCGAGATGAAGTCTACAGTCATTTCATCAAACTCTGTGTGTGTTTATGTGGGAATGCACACGTGTTGTATGGTCTCAGCAGAGTGATTGATGGCTCTATTATGGTCACATTTGATCTACTATGTAATTACTTGCATCAACACAACCTGTCAGCTTCAATCTGCCTAACATCATGAGGCTGCTGAGCAGAATGTTGTTCATGAAAATGGGGGAAATGCCAGTAGTGCATCCTCTCCTCTCATTCACATGCATTGATCAATTCCAGACAGCTGTGTGGACAGAGAGCTGCAAGCCTTGTCCCTGCAGGACATTCAGATATTCATCTTTAAACTACTTAAATGTCCAAAATATGAGTTTATTTGTTTGTTTGGGACGCAACAGGAGTGAGTGCAGCACAGGTTCATCATGTTGTTGCAGCCTAAAGGTGCAGTGTGTCGGACTTGGTGGCATCTAGTGATGAAGTTGTAGATATCTCTTCTCATCCTTCCTTTCAAAACACGGATGAGAATCTACAGTGGCTGCAAAACTCATGTAAGGTCCTCTCTAGAGCCAGCTTTTGGTTTGTCCATTCAGGGCTACTGTAGAAACATGGTGGTTCAACATGACAGACTGTGGAAGAGGAGCAGCTCCCTCTGTAGATAAAACAAGCTCATTCTAAGGCAATGACAACACACTTAAGGTGATTATACAGTGATGAAAACATATTTACAAAAATCATATCCTTTCTCTGACATATTCTACCAACATGTCCTCTAAATACCACACACAGGAGCATTAAAGGATTTCTACTCAGCAGAACCTTGAAAACAGGGCTGCAATTATGTTTATTTTCAATATTAATTAAAGTGCCTGTAATCATCACAATTAACCTTTTATCAAATAGTCTATAAAATTTTAATAAAAAAGTGAAGAAAATCTCCCAGCACTCTCAAGTGACGTCCTCCAATTGTTTCTTTTATCTAAACAACAGTCCAAATTCAAAGATTCTTTGTTTAAAATCATGGATGAAAAAGAAAACCAGAAAAAGTTCACATTTATAAAGTCAGAACTAGCAAAGAGTTTGATAGTTTTTAACGAAGTAAATCAGCAACATCTTAAACCAAATGTGACAACAGGCTAAACAGCATAAAAATGAATGCAAATTGTAGAATAAAAATGGTGTGAAATTTTAAATGAGTATTGCAGAGTTTGTGAGCATAAGCATATGTGGACATGTATTAATCATAGATGGACCGGGCTGTGGTGGTGCAACACAAGTCTAGACGGACAGACAGAGGAGCCAGATGGCTGGGAAACAGCAGAGTAACCCTACAGTGCCAGCAGCAGAGTTTGCCCACAGCATGAAGCTCTTCACATCATCTGTCCTCAAAAAGCACAGCAATTAACTCCAGAAATGGCAGGAGAAAGCAGACCCTAAATGCTTTTAGAATTACAAACTGGGCAAAAGGCCACTAATTAAACAAGTAAAAAACTAGCTTTACTCTAGAGCCCCGACAGCAGAGAGCGTAAGCAAACACTGCAACAGGTGTAAATGTTGTCATGGCTACACCAGCACATCAATAGCTTAAAGCCTGATAATTACCATATAGGCTCCAAAAAGTACTTCCCTTAATGCCTATGTGCACAGTATCACCGTTGGAGTGTGTTCAGAATACCAGCCAGCATCTTAAGACTCAGAGGAAAGGAAAGCAGTGGAGAGGACTGGACGGCCAAGAAACACGGTCACTCAGGCAACACACACTAATCTGCAAATGCCCTGAGTGAGGCTTGGCCATGCTCTCTGACACATGGCAATCACACGGCTCAGTGCCGAAACACAGGCACGTCGTCTACAACACCACTGACTCAGTGACGGACCTGGAAGCACCAGCTGCCCTCTGACTGAGAATGAATGTACTGACAGGGACCGACTGTCTCCCCCCTGAAGATTCATTCTGGAGGCTTCACAGACAGAGTGCAGAAAGGTTATTTGGAACTGAACCGAGAGAGTTAAGAGCGAGGCTTTGATACAATCAGTGGCCACACTTACAGGCATGGAGAATTTCACTCCTAATCTGGTTACTCAGGTTTTCCAGTTTTTGTGTGCTGCATGTAAATGTTATAACTTGTTTAGAATAACCTGTTTGAGTCCTTTCCTCCCTCATGAGGATTCAGTTAAATTGCCTTACATCAGCTTTTAAACTGGTTACTGTAGCCTGAGCTTCACTCATCCTCCTGCTTTCAATTTTTAGTGAATGCTGTCAATGCAAATGCTTTGTCTGTCTTTAGTCCTTTTGAGATTCTGATGTATAAACCCAGAAACAAATAGGAAACTGCTGGAGTGTAACTGATTGTCTTCAGAAAACAGGCACCCAGGATAGACTGTAACATTACCTCTGTGCTACTCGGTTTATTCATAGCCAGCAAAGATATTCAGAAGGTTATATTATAAATTATTAGACAAGATCCCTTAGTAACTCAGCACTTGTGTCAGTAAATGCGTGAATGCAGTTTTTCATCCATAATTTAAAATGGGATTAACTTGAAGTCCTACATGACAGATGACAAATTAAAACAAGACACTGGGGTCCACTCATGCACAGTCAAAGGACTACAGCCTGCCGAGAGGAATGAATACAGCTAAGTATGACAGCAGGGCAACATCAGTCGACAACATGCATACTCACCAAGAGCTCAGCAGACATTTATAAGAAAAGACTGTTCATATATTTTGCAAAACAACAACTCAACAGTGCATGCTCATTTAAAGCCATAATATCTAATATATACTGCGAGAGGATTAAAAACAATGAGGCAAAAATTCCAAGTTTAAAGATTTTGGAAATAGCATGGAATTGGTAAACGGAAACCTATGCAGCTGAAAATCCATCAGACTGACTAACAGACGAGGTGATGTGTTAAAGTTTTACTCACGTTACATTTAGTCACATTTGCCGTCTTCCTTCCTCACTCTTTTACTAACGTTTCCTTGAAAGTTAATGCCTGGTGAAATGAACCATTACCTTGAATGAAATTACAGATTTCTCTAAGCTTGAACGTTGTTGGAAAAATTGTGGGATAATGTTAGTAAACAACTCCCCAAAAGATAAACTGTTAAGTTGTGAATGGTTGTGTGTTTAATGTGGAAATGTCACACATTATTTATTTACATGTTTGATTCTTACAAGCACTCTTCAGAGTAGCCAAAAGCTCATGATGTTAATGATGCTGTGCATGTAGTGATGGCTTTAATAGTGACAACCTTTTTGTAAAATATTTGGCTCTCATTGATATTTAAAATTGTT
Organism: Acanthurus leucopareius; assembly: GCA_029814765.1. Taxonomy (NCBI): domain Eukaryota; kingdom Metazoa; phylum Chordata; class Actinopteri; order Acanthuriformes; family Acanthuridae; genus Acanthurus; species Acanthurus leucopareius. The sequence continues at coordinate 2,165,742 of JAQMCX010000055.1, read as the reverse complement.
TTGTATTATATACTTATTCCAGGTCTTTTCATGAGTGTGTCTACACTGATGGAGTTGAACAGCTGTGAATTGCTTACTTGAAGCTTAAAAAAAGATGACCGCTTGATGAAGTGTTTGAGCACATTTTCTCCCCTTCAGCTTACTCTATCCTACTCTGTCACTCCCCAGCTACCTCCTCTCTTTTTTTTTCCCTGCCAAGCTCAAGATGACCCCCCATAAAACAGGTCACACACTCAATCTCATAAACCAGAGACAGAACACTGGCCGAACTTGTAACATGCTTGACTGCTGGAAGCACAGTAAAATCTTTCTCGCCCACTGACTGAAATGACAGCTGTCAGAGGGAATAAATGAACAAGACTTCACTGACATAACACAGCAGCAGAAAACTCAAAATTCACAATGGTGGGTACCTTACAGCGTATGCAGGAAAGCTGCCAAAGTGTCTTTTTGTGAAATGTGAACATGAAGAACCATTTTCATTCCACCAAAACAATCATTTATATATTCACATACTGAGTGATAAATAAAAATTGGATGTGGCATCCAGGACAGAGCAGTCAGGTAGCAGCTTCTCACTGTTAGCCGGCGCTGACAGTCGCTTTCACTGGTTAAAATGACAAATGGCAGCGGCAGGTCACATCAGCTGTCGCCAATCAACCATAATAATTCTGTGAGTAATTTAATGACGGGCCAAAATTAAACTCGGCTGTTGCCTGGTTAGTGTCCTGTCTGCAACCGTTGTCAGCCTTGTTTTGTATTAGGAAATACTCCTTTACACACTCCTTTAAGGTTCTGACAACAACAACAAGGAGTGATACATCTTTTATACAATCAGCGAATCACAACACAACAGCTTTCATGCGGTTCAAAAATAAACTAAAATGAAAATAGTTTGGATAAAGCTTGTGTGTTGGCTTTGGCATTAATACACAGTCATTAATGTATCACACATCATTCAGCACCAAGTGGAGTGATGACACTAGTTATTAAATTACATTTAGATGAATACAAGTATATGGATTAAACCCAAAAAAGAATTCTAAGCTGGATCGCCCTATTAAGTGTAACAAAAAACATATTTTTACAAGATCTATGCCTTCAAATTCCTGAACTACAATAGATTTGTTGCCCCATAATATTGAATCATTTGCCTTCTTTTGATCATATTTAATATAAAAAAGCCAACAGTCTGATTATTCACATTCATATTACAGGGCAGGTTGAAAAAGATATTTGAATAACATGTAAGAGATCAGGAACAATAAAATACATTTAAGTAACACTTACAGTTCCCAATTACAGTAGTAATAATATTCCATCAATCAGGAAACAGAGTCATGTATAACTGAAGCTGTAAGAGCACATTTTAAAGCATTCACTTTGGGAAGAAATACAACAACAGACTTTCAAAATTCTATTTTCTTCAGCCTCTGGTTCAGATAACAAAAGAAACTTTTCTTGGCTGAAAGATTCTTTTGACTGGTCTCCCAAACATTAAGCTCTCTGTGCTTGGGGGCTCATAAAGTTAGTCAGGGAGGGCATTGTAAGTTCAGACAGGTTTCAGACAATGTTAAGGCCAAACAGTCTGTGGATCCTCTCAATCAGCCTCTGTGAAGCTCGTGAAAAAAATTAACATTTTGGCTCACCATCCGACTCAGTAAATCAAAACCTTTACATGCGATAATATCCCACAATCAGAAAAAAATCCTTCGTTACATTTTAAGCAGAAATTTGTTCTCTAGGCTTGAAAAAAATGCAGACTCAAGAGAAAGAAAGGAAAAGTTTGCATTGTTTTTGGTATTCCTTGAGCAAACGGAGCAGACACCCAACTGTCTGTCAGATACATTTGCTGTGCTTTTACTTTAATCTGATTAGTTCAGAAAATGTTTGAAAACATGCGAGGAGTGTATATTTTAATCGGTTGAACTATCAACCAACGTAGGGCTCATGGTAGGTGTTCATTTCCAACCCTGCTGGCTCTGCTCCACCATTATACTCACACTGTCATTCAAAGCTGCAGGTTGTAGACCCTCACTGAGAGGGAATCCACGGGAGAAGGAAGAGGATGTGCCTAACCTGCCTCTGATAATCACTATAGACAGACACCCGAGGCACAAGATAAATATATTCACACAATATTTTATGCAGGCAACCATGAAATATCTATTCTAAAGGATTTAGGGAGTGGATCAACTTTATCAGAACTTCTCAAAAACACTTTTCTATTCACTAAACAACTTAGGCCTGTCACCCTCTTCTGTCATTTAGATGGCTGGTTTCTCCTTTCATGTGTCTCACCTATAATGACAAAACTTTGTTGTATTATATGCTCAAGAAGCCGTTTATAACAACAGACTCACATCAGAAATGTACCTGTGTTGAATGCACTGTTGCAGTCACTACAGGCTTGACAGTTCAGCTTTTAAAATAAGTCTATCCTGCATGCTGTTGCAACCAAGAAAAGAGTTTGATGATTAAAAAATAACTGAAGAACTACGGGTGGAAAGGATTAGTCAGCAGCCACCAGGTGCCGTGGGAAGGAGGGGTTCTGTAGCTGAGCTGCAGACACACACAGCACTCTGTCAGATATAACATATTTAATTGTTTTAAATTATGCTTCTGTTGTTGCTTACCTGAAAACTGAATGTTTGAGAAAGTCCTGAGTAATTATTTCCAAAACTGCATACTAATTGATTATTAAAATATGCTAAGGGCTGTTACATCCTCACCCTCTGTGCGAAATACAATTAGCATGCTGTTTTTCCTTGACTTCACTGATCATGCTTATGATATGTGTATGCATGTGTTTGTGTGTGTTTGTGTTAGTGGTTAAAGTTCACGCCTAGTAGCACAGCAAGACTATGAAATAATCAAATGTGTTGATAAAATATTGTGCTTATTTAGATATATTCTTTTGTGGTCAACTATGCCTTTTTGTTCTTGCTTCTGTTCAATAACTGTACTGTGATGTTATGAATGGAATCTCACAAGACAGGTTTACTTAAATTCATTAAATTAATACATGCACACGGCTCTGGAGACGACGCAGGATCAGTTTGAGGAGTTTTGCATTGTCAGAGATGAGATGTAAAACTTTGTTAGACTTGGCAGTACAAATCTACTTTTAAGCCTCAAGGACATTTCTGGGCCAGTAGTTGCTCACTAATTTGTTCAACACTTAATAAAGCCAGCCAGATGAAAGTGTTCCACAAAAGTGACTGTGACTTCATTGGAGCCAGGAAGAGGGCAGAAGAAACAGACCAACACTGTTACTGGCTGATAGACATTTGGAAAGACCATGCACATAAACTGTTCTATAAAAAGCTGGTCTTTGAGACTGTCGGACACAGACTACCTGTATAATACAATTAACAGGAAGCAGTGGAGAGCCCTTCTTTAAACAGGGAAAACATTAGAACAGCTCCACACCACATCTGCAGGCTGTGAGTAATGGACACAGAGCTGCACGGCGGATTGGAGAGATTAACAATGACCACTGCAGGATTGCAGCCGCAGGGCCACTTCCTATTGTTAGCCGTGAAGATGAACTTGAAACAATCTAATCATCGTTAATGCCTACATTGTGAACACATTGTTGTTGTAAAGTGCAGGCACAGCTGCCACACGGATTTAACTTGGCTCCCGTCCTGTGCCCCGCAGTCGAGATGAGGCTGTCCTGAACTTCTCCTCACCCCATTCCCAATCCTCCATCTACTACCTCATGTGGGGAAACAACGGCTTCTCCAAGGTCAACAGAGACACGCTTTAGCAGTAACTGGCGATGTGCAGCTGGAGAAAAAAAGTCCTTTGGAAGGGAAGCAAAAAACATGTTTCCATTCCTTTGACCGACACAGAACTGTAAAACTAGCTGTCAGGAACGAGACAGGCCGCATAACGCTGTACTAAAGCAGCATCACTCTGGTCCAAAAATAGAGATATACAGCTGGATAAATGCACGTTCTCTTGCATATTCAGCATTGAATATACAAAATGTGTTGGCACTGGTATCATCATATTAAGGGATTCTGGGAGGAGAAACCTCAGCTTTATGTACTGACGGCTGACTACAACGCTCTGTTCATCTGTCACACTGAGCAAGTGATTGGTAATCAAAATTGTTAGTTTTTTGTTCTTGTCACCAGTTTGGATATATTGATTTAGACTTGGAACACCTGGTGAATGCATTACGGTCCTGTTGGGAGTGAAAACCAGCAGGGGCTCACAATACTGCAACACCTGTAAACCAAATAGTACACACAGTTTCTCTTCAGACATTCACAGCCCTATATTTAAACAGTGTGCAGACAAGGTTGCCATCAGGATAATCATGGCAGTGTGCTTTCTGAGAGAAAATTAGGCACTTTTAAAAAACTAAGACCTGGAATACAGAGTCAATTTCTTCAATAAACTCCTTTTATCTTCTCTTGTAGAGGAATATCTGCACCTCTTGTCTGGCTGCAGCCTGGTCCCCCTGATATAACGCACATTGATAAGGAGAGACTTGCTTGATGTATCAATGTAAATAGAAAAATCCACTAAATTACCATAAAAAATAAACAAATCTATATATAGCAAGAATTTAACTTCTTCAGTGTAACAGCAGACCACGCTGATCATTATTGCTATATTTTCTTGAAGAGAGCAGTCACATTTCACAGACACAAAATTGATGCTAATGACATAAAAATAACAATCTTGGTTGCTCAGTGGCCAAAAACACCTATTCAGAGTGCGTCTGAAACATATCTTTGAGACCATTTCAGATGTCTCACGCATCCAGGCTTATGCATTTCTTGATCTGTTAAATAAGAGAAAAAAAATCTGTTGACACTGAGTAGAAATAATTGTTTCACTTTTATTTAATGCTTACAAGCCAGCTGGTTCCAATTTTGTAACAAATAAATACTGCTGCTATCAACTGATGTAATTAGTGGATAAATGGAATAATTAAGAATGGAATAATTATTATGTAATTAGTGGCATACCAATAAAGATTTTTTTTTTTAACAATGAGTACTGCCTATTGTTCAGGTTTTGGTTTTTTAAGGATGGTATGTTTCTTTACTCCAGTACTGTGTGTTCAGTCTAATGCTGAGGGGAGGGATGAGACTGACAGGTGGGATACGGATACTGTGGATAGATAAAATCAAAAAACAGCCTGCAGCTTTGAAAAAGCCACATAGTGTTTGACCATCCTGCTGAGAAATAAAATATGGTGAATACAATTCACAGAAACAGGCAGATCTAAGCTGTGTCCAGAGTTTTCTGCCCAGGGATTTTCTGCCCCAAGCCAAGGAATATGAGATAAAAGTACTCCAACATTAATCACAGCATGTATTATCAGTCAGAAGCATGATGCTGGGATTCAACAATCTGCACAGCCTTTCACCATTCCCAGTCCTAACACCCTTTATTCATATTAACAAGAGGGGTAAGGCTGTCACACTGTCCTAAGCTGTGTTCCATGTAGGCCATCTAATTCCATGCTGAATCATCTTCAACCAAATGCCACGGCAGTAATCCTCCTCTGCTTGAGACTCTGGAGCAACAGTGAGGCTCTCCAGCCAGATGTTCCTTTCAAAGCAGTCCAACTCTCACAACTAATAGCATTAGCCAGAGACACACATTTAACATCTAGCTTTTGCTTCCGGAATGGGCTTCAGTATGCCCATGCGTACAACATACTGACATTTAATTCCTCATCCCCAAGGTACAAAGAGATGTACAGTGCAGTATGGAGAGGGTTACTGTGCGCAATGTTGTTCTTTTGAGCTGAATAGTTAAACTGCACATAGTTGGTAATGACTCCTTGCTAATGGTATGTCATTGTTTTTTTGATGAAAGGATTGTGAGCAGGTAGAAGAAATGGTTAGACATTAATGGCCACTACTAGAAAGTTCCCTATTCAAATTAAAATAAATGAACAAAGATTCGGAAATGACATAAAAAGCCATTGATGGGCACCATTTATCATTATTCGGTCTATAATCATAGACAATAGAGGACAAACACAGATGTCTCTGCAAATAAAACACAATCTGAATTAACTGGTAAAAAAAAGGAGAAGCCAAGTTGTCACCATATAATTAAACAAGGAAGGAATAACATAAATAAGTCTCTCTTATGATTATATGTATGAACAACATTTTTATACTGAGAAAATTTGGCATTAAACCGCATTTGAATCAGAAGTTGTACACCACAGATGCTTCATTAGGGACATACCTGAAAATCCGACAGCAAACTGGTGAGAGTGCAATCAAAATGGTTTTTAAAAGTTAGTGCATTGAACAAGATGGAAAAACAAGTAGACAGCAGACAAAGTATCTCCAAGTGACTAATTATAAAAAGATCCAGTTAGAATGTGGCTGAGAGGATAATGAGCCATAAAAATGGATGGTGTCTTCATTCATTAAGCTGATCCCTTAGTATTAATTGTAATCCAGAACCCTAACTCTCACTAAGCCCTCCATTATTTTCCCTCACTTCAGCCACATTAAATCAGTGTGTGATCTGGCTCTTATAGAGTCCTTCATGCTTCAGTATCAGCAGGAAATGGAAAAATCCCAGCTGTACTGGAGCAATAAATATAAATATCTAGGAGATTGATTACACTAACCTTTATCAAAAGCAAAGCCTTCGCAGGATTGCAAAAAGCAGGATGAACACAGCACCCTGGCCCCAGCCATCTAATGGCAACGCACTGCAGGCTACAGCGCTGCAGCACTTCCACACCAAAGGGACTGAAGTGAAAATGAAAACATAACATATTTGAAACAGAACCATCCCATCAACAACGCCAGCCCTGTCAGGCATAATGTAGAAATCTGTATTCACAGCACACATCATTAACTGCCTAGTGGCTCGTGTGCATCAGAGAATTATAAATCTGTCACTTCCTGTAATACCGACCTCAGATGCCTTATGCTACACCAATAAAGTGGGTTAGTCTCGGTTGTATGTGCTCTGTCACTGGCAGATACGGAAAGAGAAAGTGCTTATGTAAGGACCACCTTTCCATTAGGAAGCTGCTGTTGTATGACAGTGAACATGTGTTAAAGTACCTTGCACAACAACAATAGTCTATGTTAAAGCACGTGATACTGACAAGTCTATTCTCTCCTCGGGCAACCAGAGCTTACATGGATCCCTCCTCCATAACTCCAGTGACTGACAGACCATGCTGAAAGAGAGAAACAACCGCATCTCGATGGTCAGGAACTTCTATATATATCTGATCTCAAATGGGAAAAACATACCGAGTCAGATGTTACAAGCAATGCATTTTTTTTTCCTCCTGATCAATAAATATGTTCACATTTTTGTTTTGCTTTACTTTTGTCCATACTCTTAATCTTTACCTGAATAAATGTAGAGGCAAAAGGAGGTGCAAATGATGAAACTATGAAACCATTTCTCTTTGCAGCGTGTGTAATAGTGCAACAGTGGAGAAAGCCCAAATACTAGTCATGTCCCATCATCCCGGCCACAGATAAAAAGAATGAGTTTGAGCCAAACAGAAATCTTCCTGGGGAAGCTTCCAGGACATAAGATTTCTGAATGTATGCATCACTTAGCATATTACAAAACTTAACAAAGCACTGACTACAATTGAGCACGTCTTCTCATACTGTCACAATAGTTAATGTTATAACTGGCTGGCTACTCGGCCGGTGACAAATAATAAGACTGAAAAGTTCCTGCGGTACCTGTCTATCTATCTATCAGTCACTAACAGGACCTCAGGAATATGTTGCACAGGATCAATCAAGAGGACCCTGTAAATCTGTATCAGAATATTCAGGAAGACGCTAGTTAGCTGTAAGCTTGGAGCATCGAGTGAGCAGCAGAGTACCAGAACTAAATACACAAAAGAATGAGAGTTTTTGCTCAAAGGAACATGAAGCATTAAAGTGAAATATGCAACTTTTTACAGGCCTAGAAACAAACAATTTGCAGTGCTGCTGATATAAGGAATAAAAAGAGCAAAAGCTTAAAGGATTTTTAGATGTTCTTTTAATCCATATGTTCACATTTGTAATGTTTATTAGAGCACAAAAGAACAAAAAGAGCATTTTGCTCATTCAAATTATATTATTACTGTTATTAAAAAAAAGTTACATAGTGCTCCTTTCAACAGTGAGTTTAATATAACATTACAGCAAGTTTACAGTAAATTCATGTACAAAAGTACATCAGGTGTGTACAGTTTGTAGATAAAATACATAGAGTTTGGAGTTACAGACATTTAACATCAGTGTACATTTTCCCAAACCTTTGTCAGAGATGTAAGTAACCTGACATAAGCAGTGACGGTGGTGCAGTGGCTTCAAGGCACAAAGACTCCAGGACAAAGACTGAAACACAGAAATTTCAAAAATTCTGTCTCCCATTTATCTTTTTCTCAAGTCTGTTTTGTACATTTTACAGACAACTTTTTTTCGTTTTATTTTAAACCTACTTTTTTGAATCATGCACAGTAAATATTTATATATATATATATACATATATAAATACACAACTGTCACAACAGCTGATCATAAAGTAAAGACACAGTATTGTGTGACTGGCCTCAAAAATCCTGATCAGAGCAACTTCAGTGGCACTAAATGTTTCTCTTTTAAGAGGCATTTCAAACATCCAATCACTCAACCTAACATCCAATTACACCACTGACTGCTTTTGGATTTATTTGCTAAGTGTCAAACACAAGTTCGTTTTCAAGCTAGATCGCATTAAACATTTTGCCAGCTATTTTCTAACAATACAGCTCATAAACAAGTTTCCTGGCTTCCACTCACATATTCTAAATAAATACAAATTAGACAACGATTTCCATTTCCAAGCATGACTGTGTCACGAGAGATTGTGAGGAACAGGGCAACAGATGTATTTGCACATTTTCTATCTAGTTATCAAGTAGTCTTTGACTTTGCTGCATCTGCACTGTGATGTGAACGCTTTGCTACAGTAACTGGCTGTCACCGTGCTGCAGCAAGCAAGCAATATGACTTTGCATGTTTGCCTGATCAGAGGTGCAGCTCATCTCCATAGAAATGAGCATGTGTGCGTACAGCTTTGTCCCTATGGGGGGAGACAACGCATTAACACACAGGCTGGGATTTGGTTGACTGCCAAAACCAGCTCCACATTGCACAATGCTGCTGCTGATGAACCAACTCACTTGTCCCTGGCTGTAAACAGGTCTGGCTCAATAACTGGCAACTGCTAAGTAATGCTAACAACTTGTTGTATGTAGCCTGCTATTGAAAATAGGTTAAGATCCTGCTCCATTAGCAGCTTTAGCATGTAAGGAGTTCTGTTTACAGATGTAAATATATACAGTCTTATCTGGAAACAATAAGGAAATAAAGATTAAATTATTTCACATACGCGTACATGTAAATAAAGCACAGCTAGCTCAAAGTCAATCATCTACAATATTCTGGTTTAGTAACAGATAATCTGAGGAAAGAAAATGTATTAGGTGCATTGGTTTGCACAGACTTTTTTTGTTAAATGCCCTTTAGAGGTTGGTTGAGGAAGAGTGAAGCTAAATTGGATCAAGCACAAATAGAAGGCCGTCTCAATGAGAGACTGAGAATACTACAGCAAACACCACAATCAGACATCCTTTGATAGAAACAGAAAGACATTCTATTGAGAATACGTGTGAGTAGAAGCAAGTAGTAAGTACATAAATAAATGAGTGACATATTTTCAAAGAAAGTTGCAGTAAAATTCTGTATTGAACCTTCTGGGCTTGATGTGTTTTAATAAGCGGACAAATCTGAACTGAATAAGGTCACAAACACAAACAACCTTCAGCTCAGTCTGGTGGGTTTGCATGCATGTGTATATGTGCATGTGCATGTGAATGTTTCGAGTGCTGGCAGCAAGCTGAAAAGAGGAGAGAAGTAGTTGGAGGACTCTATCAAGCTTTCTGCTATCACAATCCATTTTCTTGTTACTTCTCTCAACAGGATTTTACACACTTTTTCATGACACGGTACGGCAACAAATCTGTATCGAAAAAGTCCTGCAAAGACAGGGTCAGCCACTGATACACAGTACCCAAAGCCAAGAGTGTGTGTGCCTCTGGTTAGCATAAACCCACTGAGCCAGGCGATGCAGCACAGAATGCACCCTGACACAAATGTAGGCAGCAGCCAAATAATATACCATCAGGATCTCCCCGGGGCAACACTGCATGAGCAAGTAAGAGGGATGAGCGTAGCAGGAGAAGAGTAGGGCCGAGGGGGGAACATAGAGGGGATAGATTCATGGTCTGTGCACAGTCGTTTGACCTGCCTCTTTAGCATTTCCTTAAGGCACTGGCTGTTGGTTATCAATAAAACAACAAGGATCTTTACCCAGCCAGCAGTATTCCATTTTGCTGACCAATAGAAATGGCCCAAATATTTATTTGGCATTTTTACAAATAGTGACCAATTGCAGTAAATTGTTTTAGAAACCAAGTAGGACAGAGGTGGTCTAATGAGTAGTATGAGCAGTGCAAAGGTAAACTCCTTCACAACAAAACAAACATATATTGTTGATTCTCATAAAATGAAAAGGCGAGATGAAAGTCTTGAATTATAATAATGAGATGGATCAAGGGTGACACGGATTTTTTAAAAAAGCTGGCAGAGACATCATAAAAATCAGAAATATGAAAATGGAACTAGATATCCCAGAGACCAAAAAAGCTAAAAAAAAAAAAAAAAAAAGGATATGCAGACATGGCAGAATACAGAAAATATTAAAAACGCAGTCCTTTCCTATGTCCTTGAGTGAGGACAAGAAAATGCATATCAGCATGTTCCCTGAATAAATAAACAGTTCAGGTAAGACACTTTAAAACAAACAAATTTGCACAGAATCAGAATTTCAATTTTCTCTCAAATCCTGAGAAGATTATCGTGAGGAAAATCAGAGAAAACTGCTGTTGGCAGAAGCTGGATGACTTAGTTAAGAAAAAGTTTACTGAGGCAGCAGACCTTTACTGTGGTCCAAATTAAAAAGCATGAAAGGCTCAGTGAAGAATCCATGAAGGTGGACACTGCTCTTCCTGATGAATGGCTTAATTATCTTACCATATAGGGCATGTAGCATATTAAGTGCTGTCCCAGGTACATTATCAGCATTAATGTGATAGTTAATTGGTCCATGTAGGTAAATTATTTTTCATTGACCCAGACTACACCGAGGTGTGAGTGCACACAGCAGCTCAGGACCTGAAGAGCAGATTCATTCTGGAGGACATTTCAGCAGGACATGGAGAAGTGTTTTGAGATGGAAAAGTTTAAGATCAATAAATAAGACAATTCTTTTGGACTTGCTTTGCATGATGTCTAACAAATACAGAATGAAAATGCAAGTAGTATTCTTAATGTCACTGAAGTTTGTTGTTTATATTTTTTGGGGTGTGTACAAAATACAAGAATATGGAAATCAGTTATAATAAAATCTAACAGTGACATGCATGCATGCAGTGGGTCTGCAGTAAAAATAGTTTTAAAAAATAAACAAAAACAAGGATCCCTGGAATGATATTTCAAGAAAGACACAAAAAACAGCTGCGGGGGGAAAAAACTGGAATGACATTTGCAAAATTGTGCCAGTGCCCAGAGGTAATATTGATTCAGGATTGACCAAAGTGCACAATTGACTCAACAGCAGCAGAGGGATGCTTATGGTGAAGACCAACCATAACTGAAAGCAGCTTAGGCCACACACATCTCAGTCCTTGTCTTTCATCTATTATGCATTTCCAGATATAGCCTACTGATTGTTCCTTGACTGCAAAGCTGCAAACAAAAGTCGTTCTATTTTTTTTTTTTTTTTAGGAAAGGCAGCTGGTGGACATGAAGGTTTTGCTCCAATACAGTTCAACTAATTTCCATTCAATAAAACAAACATTAATTAATTCAAGGCAGCTTTGATTCCATTTTCAAGTAATTCCCTATGCAATAACGTATTTTGCAATGTGCAATAAACACTTTTCGGTTGCTATAGTGACAAGAGATCTTTGTTAAATAATAACCAGCTTGGCTTGAAATGTGGGGCAACATGAATCTTAGATGACCAAAAAGACAACCTTCACAGAGCAGGAAGTGGAAATTCTTCCCTAAAGCCATTTTTTTTTTTAAATGAAACTGTTTAATGAGAAGGATTTTGTGTGCCTGCTGTTTTTTAACTGTTAAAACTCTATAAAAAATGATAACAGAGATGAAGAAATCTCCATAAAAAGAGATAAGTGTTTTGTCACAGAAATAACTGGCAGCATCGGACTAACAGAGGAAGGTACCAAATAGCAGACCTAAGTAAGGATTAAACACATATAAATATATTTCAAAAATTATTTAAAATAGTATAATAAACAGGGATAACAGGGCAACTTTCTTTAGAAGGCCCTTCGATTCAAAAGGGACCCTGACAGCAAAGGCAAATCACTTTTTCTTTTTAATGGAGACCTTGGGGTGACAAGCAGTGTTGGGCAGGATGAGCTAAGAGGTCACATCAGATGAGCTTTAAAAGTTCTGAGAGGGCTGAACTTTTGAGACCAGCCTGATCAATAGCTTGATTCTTGAAGGAAGGTGCATCTTAAACCAGAAGATGACACCAAATCCAGCAAATCTTAAAATATTGGGTGAATTTATATTGTTACTGCACCATATTTTATAGGGCATATGTGTCAAACTCAAGGCCCGCGGGCCACATCCGGCCCAGTGTACAATTATATCCTGCCTGCGAGATCATTTTATATAGATCTATTATCATTGTTATTACTGGCCCAGCAATATGAAGCGCTGATAACACACAAATTATAGATCCCATAATGCAGCGCAACAGCTGCCGTGCCGAACAACAGGCTACCCGGGAACACTCCCGCGTTAATCAAGTCAAGCGTCTGTTGCTGTATACAACCCTTTTGTAAAGTCAAAGGTAGCCCCCAACAATGGCGAAGAGAAAAGTTGATTCTGAAAACAGCCTTTAAAATCCGATGGGAGGCTGAGTATATGTTTGACATTGCCGGTAAACCCGTGTGTCTTATTTGTGGAGCTAATGTGGCTGTAATTAAGGAATTTAATCAAAATGGCATAAGAGCAAAGAAAACTGAATGTTTTGATTTGTTGTTATTTTAAGGTTTACTTAAAAGTACAACTTTTATTTATTTTTTCAGGGGTTTTTTGCAGCATGTTCATATTTCTAACTTGCACAATTCAATTCTTGCACAATATTTTTATGGAGAGCAAAATATTTTAAGTTATTTAAAGTTTAAGTTTATTTATTATTCTGGATTAATATTCCTGTCTGTTTTTATTCATATTTATGTTCAAAAAACGTTTAGTTATAGTGTGTTCAATAAATGTTTATCCTGTTCGGCCTGCAACCTAAAGTGTGCTTTGAGTTTTGGCTCCCTGTGCAATTGAGTTTGACACTCCTGTTATAGGGTATTATTAAAGTGAGCTTTAAAATGGCTTAATGGTTAATTTTTTTGAGAAGGGATTGAACAATGCGTAAATATGATAAAATCAAGACTTGAGGTAAGAAATGTAATTTACTTTTAATTTTTTGTGATGGTGTGTTGTACATTTTAAGCATATCAACTTCCATTCCATTGTGTACTTCAGCTTAAGTTACAAACATTGCATGCTTTCAATATTTTTAGACTCACAGAGAAACTGAGAACTTGTTACATTTACAATGTGTGTTTAATACAATGACTTTTCAAACTTCTTTGAAAAAAAACAAAAAAACCAACTTGAGTCAAATCTAGTCAACCAAGAACCACAATATGAGTACAGTGCGTTGAAGCACGAGTCCTTATATTGTTTTAAATGTTTTAAATGTTTAAATGTCTTCTGTTTTCTGACAGATGTGATCGGAGATCTATAATTCCAATCAAAGCTAAGGTAGAGAGAATTAAATACCTCTGGGAACAATGGTGCACTACTTTTTGAATAGCTGTTATTGACTTGAATTTATAAAGAAGCAAGTAACATTAGGTTCAGTGCAGTATGTGCAGGCAGAGAGCAAAGTAATAGTTGTGCCAATAGCAACACTAAGAGAGCAGTTTACCCCGATGAGCAAAATCCCCTTCATCTCCAACAGGCTTTGTGCTGGCAATATATTCTGCCCTGCTAAAGCAACTGTCAGTGAAGGAGGAGACATCCATTCATCTGCAGAAAACCCATCCTGTTCTCATAAACTGGTATACAGAGGCATACTAAACTCAAGCATAAAATGGTTATTATTGTTTATCATAATCATATTTGCCAGACTGCCACTCTCGGACTGGAAAGCCATATCATTAATCCAAAGTCAACAGTTAAGAATCTGGATGTGACCACAGATTCACATTTAAGAAGCACATCAACAACACACATCACCAAAACAGCTTTCTCTCACACTGCCCTATGCAGATGCAGAAATTATAAATCATGCATTCATTTCATCTAGTAAATACCACCGTAACATGCTTTTTCCCGGGTCTTCTTATTTGTAGCATCAAATAAAAAATCCAAGTAGTCATAAATGCAGCTGCTAGAATTTTTACCAGAACCATAAAAATTTGAACATGCACTTTCAAAAAGTTGTAGAAAGAACTTTAAACATTCACGTGTGATGAAAACAGTGACTTTGAACACCAATTCTGTTCTCACACCACTGCTTCCTGTTTCACCAGTGCCAAACCACATACTGCTACCCATTATCAGTCTTTAGGGATTACCACCTTCCTGTTTCGCAGGCCTTACATTTTTCTTCAGATTAATCTATTCTTTATTTTCTTTTTTTAAGCACATGCAACACTGTTATAGAGCACTTTATCTCATCCAATCAGAGAGGCATACATTGTTGGGATTTTTATAAATCAAGCCTTAGAGCATATTTCTTGGTTTTATTTCTTATTTACACAATTCTGCAAATTAGCCGCAAATAAACATATTTTTAATTTAAACATGTATTTTGGTTTTTAGAAAATTAGACATTTATAGTGTTAATATTTTATACTCAAATCAGTTAAAAACCATTTTAAAAAAAATCACATCTTTCATAAAATGTCATGCAGACAACAAGCAGATAAGCAGGACATAAAAAACAAAGTTATAGCTAATTTAACATTCTCCAGGTGCCAGGGTGTAGGTTGGTGAGGTTGTGATTACTTCCTGAAAACTTAAATAAGCAGATATGTAATATAAGAAACAATCAACCTGCAAACCTTTGGCGTGTTACAGTATCCCAGGTGGCAAAAACATCTATCACACAACCATCTCTCACTTTATCTGGTGCATCTGGGTGTATAGAACTTTTAATTACTCTGTTACACAAGCAAACACTTTCTAGGTCATGATTGGCAATGATTTTCAATTCTTTAATTCTTAAGTTTAGGAAAGTTAAGGGGTGTGAGAAGGGGGGGATGCACTGCAGGGCAGGCATTGCTTCCCAAAGAACAGGCTAAATATTCTTACATTATGGTTATACTTATTTTATGCTCACAGCCTCTCCTAGGATTCATTTGGCCAAAGTACAAAGAATCACTGGGCAAAACAGCCTCAGAAAGACAGTTATTCACTCTCACATACATTCCTTATAGCATTTTATAGCACTTGTTCCAGCTAAATGTATATATCTATATGTCTTTGGTCTGTTAGCAGAATATCTACAAGTTAACAATGGATTCCCCAAAGTAGACTGGTTGATTGGACACAGATGGTTTGTTTTTGGTTTTGAGCTGACAGCTAGATGCTACACTGCCGTACAATACAGCCTGTGAAATATACACAGCTGCAACAGAATCCAAAAGAGGGAGAAGATTCATATTGAGTCTTTCAGAATCCAGTGAGCCAACTGCCTGTGGGATAAGTGACTTCTCATGTTCATTATTTGTGGCCAGGGCATTTTGTTAGTGCCTAAAACAGTTCAGCCTCTAAAATCTTCAGAACAAATGATATGAAGGTTCCTGTGTGATGAACGGAGCTGTACTCCTCATCCTCTGGCCAGAAGAACCCCAAACTGCTTCTGCAGCCATCAAAAGACCCCTGGCAGCTTGCTCTTATACTTACTGTTCAGGCAACCATATGCAGCTATATTGTATGACTGAACACTTTCAATGAATAACTGGTAGCAAATAAATAAATTGCATAATTTTTATAGATTAATCCACAACTCCAACAAATTATTTTCATATACAACCAATTCAAAAGACCAGTAATGTTTTGAAGAAAATAAAATACCTGCTGGATTTGTTTTACAAGTTACAGAATGAGGAAACATTGTGAATATTTGACCAAGTTTAGTAAAGTTTTCACTAACAAATTTTTTCCATTTGGTTTTAGACAAATAAGCCTCTTTTGCAATACATTATCCCCACGTAGTCACTGCATCATTAAAAGTATTGTGAAAACTTGTTTATGGACATGTTCAGACTCTGGCTGTGTGTAGTTCAGGGACAGATTGTCATCTTGGTTTAATGCAGGCAAAGTACACTGTGACCTTAAACACAAGTCACACTGTGTTTCTTCATGTTTAACATAAACCACCATCTTTCCTGAACCTTTCCCAAAATGCTTTGTTGTCTAAGAAAACTCAAGAAACAAGTCTCTGGTGTCAAAGTTCTCCTTGACCACCTTCTTGTGACCGTGGTGCACTTAATAGGTGTAGCGAGCAGTCACTCAAAAAAGTTGCCTCTGATCAAAAGGGCAGTTTAATTGGGTAAACAGTTTAATAAAAGATAAACAGAGTTTCCAAAAGACAGGATTGATTTTTAGGTCCTGTAAGTTCGGAGCATTAATCAGTTCGGCTCCAGTGAACCCTGCTGACACCACGTCTGAAGAGCGGTCACATGGTTCCGGTATGCCAACTCTCTAGTCACCTCACCGAGACCAGCATCCTGACTAATTTGGCTCAATAAGCCTCATATTTTTTTAAAAATTGTCTCACCTTAGTGGTTTTTCTTTTCCTTTCTATATTTCTTTTCGATTCAGAGAAATTCCTCTCAAAAGCATCTTGTAATCAACAGCAAGGATGAGTGAGTACTAATCACAGTCCAAACGTGCACCACTGTGCCTGTCATAAGGATAATTGTCGTAAGGCGTGTACTGCCATTAAGTTAATGAAAATAATTCATTTGGCTACTGTTGGAGATCATATATTTAACGAAGCAGTAAGGGCATATAAAAAGATTGAAAACCTGTCAATTTCTCACTCAAATGGTCTCAGCATGCTGGTGTGTTTTTTTTTCTAAGTTGGCAATTCAAAGTCATATCATATAAGCAGTAAGTGGGTTTTTGTACAGTAGGGACTGAGCAAGAATTAACTGCAAAATCACTGAGACAGATGTGAGGGGAATATTATAATAGCAGGAGTAATTTACCTCTGTCAGTAGAATACTTCCTGGAAATGTTTTTAGTAAAAAATGTTCTCTGGCAATTAGCACAGGATTTCATTCTCCCTTTACCTTTATGGAGCTTTGGCCAGCAAGCAGAGCATGGCATATAATAATCCATTAACGATATTTAAAGACACCCCATCCCTGTATGCTTGAAAGAACATGTTGGCAGTTTTGTTCCTGTAATGGAAATTAGTGGCTCTGGTCAGCTTGACTTCATATTTATGTCCTTACGTGAATTTCAACATCAGTTACTTAGAAACGTATCAATCTGCTCCTGCAAAGTAATTTTCTCCCTTGTTATATTTTTTACATGCATAGTAGGTAAGTGGATAAGTGGATTATTAGATAAATAGAGTGGAGTGTTTTGCCTGGTTTCAGCTCTTTGATGTTTTTCATATATTTTTTTTCAGAGTGAAAACATTGTAAGCATGGGGATCCATGCAGTTAATACAACACTGAAGCTGACCACAGCTCCTGTTCTTTGAATCCGTTACTTCTAATACCAACTTTTCAAGTCCACAGGGGGTTGGTGTTTGCTACAGAATGAAAGAGTTTGCATGGTGCACCAGTTAAACAAAGCAGGAATAAACTCAGGAATAACTGAGCTGACAGTCAAGGGTTCATTGGTGTATTTCATTTTTAATGCTAGTGTCAACAAGATGCAGCACATTAGAACTTTGTTTCTTCCAAAATGAAGATGTGAATTCTTTTTCTAATCTTATAGGTAACACCAATCTTTTCACGCCTGTCCCCTTCTTTCGTCAGATCATACTTGACTAGTTGTTGAGTAAAGTGACTTCCTATTTTGTCAAAGAACTGTTCATTCAGTGAATAATACCAAGTGGAAAAAAGCAAAGTTGAAATAAGCACTTCTATTTTCACATCTTGGAGAAAGCAGTGATCGAGCTGCCAAAGTGGGTGACTGTAAATTGCACATCTAAGTACATGACAGATCTACTTTGTTTCCAGAGTGAGCTTTCAGTGTATAATATTTCTACTTTCAGGTGTCTAAAAACTACAACACTTATGATGTATATTTTGTTGAGTTGTCTTCTTACATTATCCTAAATGTTTCCAACAGGGTTCAAACTTGTAAGTTCATTTTGTCACCTGTTGCTAACCGCCAGGTTTCCACCAGTCAGACAGTGATGGAGGAAGTCTACAAATGTTAATAAAGGTAATGTGAATAAAACTTGAATACATTACCTCATCTGTGAACATTTCTGCCTGAGTCAGTCAGATTGATTTTCATCTGCAATGGAAACTTTTTATCAATAAAATATTCAAACTCCTCGACCCCACACGACTTTACGATTTCATCGACGGTATCTTTTGTTGTCATTGGTCTTATTTCGATAGACCTCTAGTTTACTGAATTACATACTTTGCATAATATGGCCAGAAGACAACAAGCAATATTGTCCTGCGTCTGTAACATCTGATTAGGTGTGTAAGCTATACTTATAATCAGAGAAGCCTCAGCATCATGAGCAGCTGGAAATGGCTGCTGATAAGGCAACATAAACATGCTGTTTGCAAGAGTTTTTCACATCTCAAGGGCAATAATTTGATCTAATTCTAATAAGCAAACTAGGTTTCCACACACTCCATCTTTTTATTTTATTAATTTCTTGTTATTATTACTCAAAGGTTTACGCATACATACATCTACACACCTAAAGGTACTGAATAACTACCAGAACCACCTTTGCCAACACATTAGATGAGAGAAGAAGAGGAGGTCATACACATCTTATTTTTATGCAGCTGAGTCCAGATTTTTGCTGACTACTTCAGGGGCACTGACTTATCCCACCATAATTTATATTTTCTGGTAATATCATAATATTAAAATTTCATTAAATATAAATCTAATATTTGATAATTTAGTATTTGGATTTTTTATGTGTATGTGTTTTTAAAGTGCAAGCCTCTCTATCTATACCAACCCATCAATTACCAGAAAAACTGTCCAGAGTGTTTCATCTTCTGCCCATAAAATATTTAGAAAGGCTCCAGATTCCGATGATCCTAAACGAGAGTGATGTAGTGATTAAGTTAGTCCTTGTCACTCTTATTAGACACAATACACAGCCTGAGAGGGAGCCTTTGGCAGAGAGTTGAAGGTTTAAGAAAGCTTCATGCTTAATGCTTTACCTTTTTTGAGGTGTTTTATGGCCAATTTTGTTAAGATTTACTTTTCTGGTGGGTGTCGCACATTCTGTAAATCTAATGACCTATCTGCTGTCTAATTTCTACAGTCTAAGACAGGTTTTTCTATTCAGGCTCTCACTCGGCTAAAGGATCAGTTTAATTTGAAAATTTTTCATGTAGGCAGTTCCACTAGAACTGCATCTACATAGAAAAATAAGAAACAAGAGAACAAGTCACTCTAATGATATGTGTTCATGCAGGTTATGCAGACCTCCATATTTCAATTATAATCTGAATTTATGAGCATAAAAATCCTGAAGTCATGGCATCTTGTTGGTCGTCATGGAGGCTCGTTTGCATGACAGTTTTCTCCGCCCTCTTCCCTGGCTGCTATTATTCATGCACATTTTGTGATGTAATCTAGATGAATAGGCAGATATAATAACAATTATCAGTTCCACGATTGCTGTATTATATGTGGTTCATTTGTCAGAACATAACTTGGATGCAGGTTGTTTTCTGTTTTCAAATAAATCAAGAAGAAACAAATGCAAAATTAAAAAAACACATAAAAACAAGTGATAAATTTGTTCATTAGATCTGTTGTTTGGAAGTTTAAGACCTGGATGTGGCTGAGAAGGTTGATTAAGTTCCCTCTATTGTATGTAATATTAAGGGAGAAAGAGGCAGATGTGACATTTATTATGCTCTGCATTCAATAAGTCAACAAAAAAGCAAAATGAAGAATTTTTTTTAAAAAAAGGAGAGACCAGTTTCCCGTATGGATAGTCTGTTGTCTAGACAGGCAGCAAAAAAACAAAACGAAAGAGTGTAGACCACAACATGTTACTCATGAGCACATTTCCTGTGAAAATAGTGCTGCAATGTGTGAGAGGGCAAGGTGTCACGGACTCCAGCCACTGCACTCACTTCTCTCATGTCTGAACATGCCAAGGGCTACAATTTGTCCTGCTGCAAATAGTGCCTTTCTGTTGTGCCAGAACAGGTCATAATTAATCTCTGGAGTGCTAACAAGGAGAGGCGAAACCGCTGCAAACAGGCTCTGCTGTACTATTCCTGCAGATGGTCAAAGCCAAGTTGGTGTTACAGACTCCTCATATCATCCTTTGCTGTGCCAACGTAGAAAAACTTGCCTCACTTGCTGACCCTGAGCTCAAATCCCCCATAAACCTTTTGCTGACCATCATTACTACTCACTCTCCTCTTACTTTGCTGCATCTAAAATAATATACAGTAAATTATGAGATCATACCTGTTTAAATAGTATAGGGAAAAAAAGGTTGGAGACAAAATACTTCTTGGATCGTGAACCAAGGCTGACCATCTTAGTCACAAGTTTACACATCTTTTAGTCAGACGCAGGTCCACTGAACACAAAGAATATTCATCCTTGAAAAACATTTTGCTAAGAAGCTCAACCGACCAGATTACCACCAAATACTGACAAATTGTTGAGCCTTTCACACAAAAATGCTACCTAATTAAAAAATCCTTATCAACTGTTAAGGTCCCCTGGAATGTTATGGGGACTCATAACTCCGGACCCACTCCCATCCTCACACACACACACATCACACAAACCCAGGACTGCCCCTGCCTCTGTGCACCTGCATCACTCTACATCAATGTAAATGGCATGTGAAATAAAGTAAGCAGCAGCAGGCTGTGTAGTTCACAGAGCACTTAATTACACACGAATCCCAGCACGTATGCACTCTGCCTTTACTGCCATTATTCACGAGACTCTGCTTAATTTATAGGCAAACACTGTGAAGCGGGGACTTAGTTGAACTTTCAAACTTGAGAACTGTCTTTGTTTTAGAGTCTCTTCATCCTTCAGTCCACCTTGTTCGTGCATGTGTGACTTTTCAGTGTTTACTGCTGTTTACGCGCACATATCCAAGTTCCTCGTATTAGTGCTGCAAATATTTTGATTATTATTTTGCACCGTCTCGATGTTAAAAGAAAATTATTACGTTACGTGTCGATATTATGTTCAGATATTGTTGCCAATGAATAGAATTCTGGATTTGGGAATAGTCCATAACGTCCATTCATAAGAGTTAAAGGAGGGAAAACATGTTTACTTACCAAATTCAGCACCGTTTCAACAATATCCCGGTTGCTAACCTCTCCAGCCTGGATCAGTCCGATGAGAACAGCAAATTTCATTTTGATATTCCGGATTGGAACCGATGGATTGATAATCCCAGCCGGGAGAAGCACTGAACCTGAGCCGGACATCATCATTGTCTCATCGGCGGCAGCGGAGACTGCAGCCGCGTGCTGCCTGTGACCCGGAGGAGGCTGTCGGTCCGAGAGCGACACCGAGCTGGGCATTGTCAGCGATCTCTCGCTTGTCATTTCCCCCCAAACCGAGTGGTTTAAGAGGCTAGTTATACGCTTTCCCCTTCTAAGAAATTAAATCAGTTTTCTAAAGCATCAAAAAGAAATGAAAGAGAAGACTCGCGAAGCCCCGCAAAACAAAAACAAACACAATCAACAAATCACTCTCAGTCAGTTACATCCACTCTCGGGAGTTCCGGAGAGGCAGTCCGGTGTGTTGTCGATGTTAGCCGGTTAACTGAGCTGACTGACCCGCACTGTGTACACAAAGATGTGTGTATGTGCCGCTCTCCTGGATGCGCGTCTCCGTGTCCGTGTTGCTGTCACCGCCATGTTGCCGCCCCCTGCCTGCGGTTCCACTCACCACGCCTGCGCTGGCTGCAATGATGGAGCCGGAGAGCCGGAGAGTGACCGCCAGCACATCGTGCAGTCCGGCGGGCAGGTGGGAGCAGCGAAGTGAGGAGAGTGTCATGGAGCTTTGAGGGGTGACACAAGACAAGAAGGTAGGCAGAGGGTTTACACACATCAATTTTATAAAGTTTGTCTGTTGGTCAGCTGTTCCACTTCGGCTGTATTTTAGCCAAAAAATGTGAAACTAATGCGAAAAATAGTCCATGTGGTTCTGATTCAACTACTGCACATAATAAAGACGGTAACTGAAAGTTACTTGACTCATGTATTCTGTCTGAATGCAAAAAAAATAAGCAATATTGTGTAAATACGTAAAATCATTTGAAATAAAAGCATAACACAAAATCTTTGAAATATTTTCAGATGAGAATTATTCAAAGTTAACTAAAGGCTGGTCAATGATGGCAGGTAACGCAGGTCAAGTTCATACCTTATTACACAGACAATGGCATTGTTCCATTAAGCTTTCCCAGTGGTGATCTAACCCAGACCATACTGTACATCTGTTAACTGTACTGGTGCTGTTTTGAATCTCTGTCGCCTAATTCAATCAGGCGTAACCTTTAAATTTAACAAATGACTGAACTGTTACCAGAGCATGTTAATTCAACCAAATCACTCTGAAATAAGAGATGGTGTCACAGGTTTGGATACTGTATACACCCGTCTATCTGCAGGCCCATTGAGTTTGAATGACTCTCTCCAAAAAAAATAATGATGATTGTATGAAGTCGTAGGTTTTAAGTCTGCTACACTGAAAAGAACTAATGCTGTTTTGGTCAGCTGGGATAAGCCAAAGCAAACACTAAAATGAGATCAGAATTTTATGGCCATGTAAAATTTTCAAATCAAACCTCTAGAGGTGTGATGGTTTGCTTTTATTAACAAACATCATATAATTATTTCATTAAGAGCCTTTAGCTGCTGAGCCATTCAGGCCACCTTTTTGCTTAAGACCATGCGTGAATTTATAGTATATCTGAACACTGTACCTATACACATGCAAACATCTTTTAGAATTATTATCATTATTGTCCTGTAACTCTCTTCAAAAACGTGTTTTAGTGTCATTACAGTTTGAACTCCAGATGTGTAAAGTACATTGATTAGACTGTGAGCCACAAAGGTGGATATTCATCAGTGCCCAAGCAATGAAAAATTACCTATTACACTGAGATATACTCCATTAGTTAACTACAAGACAAATTTTTGCCCATTGGTGACTTGGTACAATACCTGAATTTAAAATTGGGAAATATAATATAGAGGGAACTGTATCTGAAGAGCAGATCCAGACTTAATGGCTTGTGGCATTGTTAATGTAACATTTCAGTATGGTAAAAAAATAAATGATGCATGGCAACTACACATTGTACTGAAGAAAATATGCATTTCATTGCCTCATGTTTCTAATATTTAAAGAGAAGAGTAACATGAGTTTTCCAACATCTCACAAGTGGCCCATTTTAATTTGCCCATAGTCGGAAAGAGATGTACAGTACACAAATTCAAACACTGTTACAAAAAAGCTATCAGGTTCCAGTGGTTACATAAAAGAGACTGACACTGACAGCTTGGCAACAATCCTGTATCGTCCTGACTGACAGCCAGAAGCTGAGCTTGCAATTCATGACCTTGTTAAGCTGATCTGTGTCAGCATGGCTTCAAAATATGTAGAAATAATGTCTGGCTTTGTAGCTACCTATCGTGTACACTACTAAGACTTGATTTAATTTGCATTAATGCAATGCAGAGCAACTGACAGTCTGATTATTTAGCCTTTTCACTTACAAGTAAATTAAATATAATTTTGTCCTCAGATGTGGTATGTTTTTTGTCACTGTTGTCTTATGTAGGCTAGTCCTATTGTGAATGTATCTTTTTTAGAATGCTACATATTTGAATGAGCAAATAGCAACTTGTCTTTGATCCATTGCATATTTTTTTCAATTTTTAATTCTAGGGACCAAACATAGCACTTTATTTAATAATTATGCAATTTTAATGTCTGTGAGAAATCATCACAAAAAAATCCATTCCTCCTGTTCCTCCCATTCCCTGTGTTGAGCTTGCTGGTCCCCATTTTCCAGTGAGAACAATAAAGCCTGCCAGTACTGAATAGAGGTCAATGGAGGGGGTTTGACTTTGCCATTCACGCATTTAGAGGATATATAGGGAACTGAATCTGAAGAATAGATCCAGACTCAGTGACCTGCAGCATTGTTCATGTAATGATTGTTTCAGTAAGGTCAGCTACAGCAGCATCTCTTTGCATTCTGTAATGGTTTTGATGAATGATTCTTTTACATACGGTAATCATGTCTGAGCTGCCATGATTAATAATTTTATCTTAAGAAGGAAATAGATACCAGTTGATGTTTTTTTCGAGCCATCAACCAACATGTATTTTGATATATTACAAAACGGGTATATTGCCGTTCCTCAAGACCGAAAAAATAACTGTATCATGGGTATGAACACTTTACTGTTAAATACTATATCTAAACAGTGGATATATAGCTTCTCACCATTACTACCAAAAACGGAAAATACCTGCAAAACATGGGACTTCGCTTCAATAATGTTGTCTTGAGGTAAGATAGAATGTAGCCAGGTTGAATATTCTGCTGATCAGAATAGGCCATCTAGTGGACAAAAATGACAATCAGCTATGTTCATATGATTATTCTAAGTTTCTCCTTTTCCATCAAATATGTATGGTTTTAGTTTCAGTTTATTAATTTTTTATATCAGGGACCATGTGAGAAATATGCTAACTTTAAAGAATTAAAAAAATGCTTTGAACCAGACTTTGCTACCAGCTAATTTCCATCTGCAGTCCCTGAGCAAATCAAAGGAAACAGCAAAAACAGAGCTGAAAACTTCTATCCTACAACAAGAGGACCAGCGCCCCACAATGACCACAAAGGTGTATACAAACACACGCTCACAAAAAACCACACACACACAGGAACAAACACAAAACAGATTAAAAATAACAAGCATTACATGTATATACCCAGAATTTTAATTACAAGTTGTAGGATGCAAATTAATGTTAACAGTCTAGTTATTTAATATCAAGTGATTTTTAATGAAGAGTAAAAAAAAATAAAAAATACACTTTTTATTTGTGTTCAATTTGGAATCCTTGTTATGGTGCATTAAAGTTGGTTGAAAACTTATATGTTATGTAAGTCCATCCTCTCATGTGGAGTCCTTGCGGTCATGTGTTTCCTTTGAACGACCAGCAGAGGTCCCTCTCACCTTAGATCCAGGAGAATTGTATTTTGTGTGAGTATAAGTGCATATGTTTTGTGCATAATGTGGACTGTCAAACGTGGAAGCATAACTTATGCTGTTTTATATTAATTCTTTCTGTAAAGTTTAGAGTCCTTCATTACTGAACACTCACTCAGTGCACACAAGTGTTTCATAATTTTGACAGTTTTATTAAAAAATCATGTCTCTTGTACTCGACTGCACAATCCAGTACCCTTAAGCAGGTATGATCAAGTCATACCTTAAGTCATTCTTTTCACAACCATAGGAGGTCAAAGTTGAATAAAATTACACCCATTTCAAAATGGCAATACTGAAGCAAAGTAAAACCAGCTTACAATTTTGTACCATGTGTATTACAGGAAAGTGGACACAGTGAAGAATCAATATATAGGATATTAACATATGTACTATTTATCCCTTTACTTATATACAATATATATACATCTGGTTTGCATGTACAATATATTCACAATCATATATACAGACACTTGAGTCTACATCATAATAGTTATAGCTTAAGAATACCATACACGTGCTTCCCAGAAGCATTTAAAAGCTTAAATGTCCTAGACATTGTAGATTTAAGCAACAGTAATACAATATTATTATAGATAATAATTATCATAATATACAGGTTTAGCAAGATGAAGGTAAATAAAATCCTTACGCTAAGGACATTGGCAGGATGATTAACTTCCCACAGAGTAATTATGCTCTGATGTTCTCTTTTTATCTTTGTGCAAGTACAGAGGAGCTCAAAAATTTGCATTTCTACTCTGGAGAACAAAAAAAAAAACTGAATAAAATGTGCTTTAGTTCTGGGTCCTGTTTATGCATTGCATCTGCCTGTTGGCAATGACTCAAAGGCTCAGTCTTGATTTCAAGCCTAAGCAGACACAACTGGGAAAGAGTTTCAGATTTTGGTCTCCGGGCCGTCTGCGATTAGTGGCTGAAAGGAGTTGCGGATCCGGGCGGCTTCTGCAGCACAAAGATGGCCAAAGGCTTTGTTGTACCAATCTGGAGTCCTTCCTCTGAAATCAAAACAGTATATTTATTTTACTGTGGTGTAAATACACTCACAAGGAGCTTCAGATAAACATTTTAGAAACACAACTCATTATGAATGCATTGATTTATTTTATGGCTTTAAGGAAAAAAGTGCTAAAAGAGTTAGTGAAAAAACTCCTTGATAAAATGTTTGTGAAACGTACTTTAAGTCCACTCTGCAGATGTGAGTAAGTCTGGACTTTCCTGAGCCACAGGGCTCTAACAGGTAGTTGGACTCGAGGACTATAGCTCGCACACCTCCCACAGGAGGACAATCCTCATGCTCTATGGACACAGAAACCAGGGAGCAGGCACCTTTGGGCAAGTCTGTTTTCCATGACCTTGAAAGAATAAGTAATGAGACAAATATTAAGAATTTACTCTCAAAGAAAGTAAATTTTGGTCACTTCCAAACAGAGTATTACATGATGTTTGGTATTTTCTATTTAACAACACTCACCTGAGAACCACAAAGTCCCTGCTGGGATGAGGGGGCATGCGATTCAGGACATACTGAAACACCTCTGTCTGCTTGTCTAATGTCTCACACACTTTCCACTGCAGCAGGTCCACATCCCACAGGTGGCGCTCTCGCAGCACACGGTTCAACACTACTGACGGTGGAGCTTCAACCTCCACAGACACTCGCCAACGTCTCAAAGGGTTCCCATCTCCCACCTGGAAAGGACAGAAAAAAACCATCCCGTTAACTTGTGAATCTGAAAGCGAGACCCATAGGATGCATTCATAATTTAGACCTGAAAAGTGACATCAGGGTTATTTTTAATATATAAATGAAACATTAATAAGGAATCAGAACAAGAAACAACACCAACCTTCTTATAGTATAGCTCTGTGTTATCTGAGCTGCTGCAGGACATCCAGTATTTGGACTTTTCCCTGCCCTCTTTAAGCAGGTTTTGAAGTCTCCCCTCCATATGAGTTTGGTACGTTCCGTCATCATCATCCAGCTGCTTGCACAGCTCACCAATTGTTGGTGCATGTAAGTCAGCCTCCACATACGAATTACGCGACTGAGTAACCATCTCATGAGGGATCTAATGAATGCATAAAAACACAAGGTAAGACAGACAGCAAATATACACAGAGGGTGGCCTGTGGATATTGCATCCAGGCCTAAAATTCTTGCATCATCTCAACCACAGGTTCTTCTACCTCAAAGAGACGGTTGCACTCTATGATCATATGAGCAAGGCCCTGTGTTGCTGCTAGGTTTTCATTCAGATCCTTCTGGTCTGGTCTGCCAGTAGCGTACTTCTTCTGCATGGCCCTGGGGATTATGGGGAGAGAAAACTTATTAGGCCAGCGGTGTTCCGTGGTTGATGTCCCCCACCAAACGCAGTATATAAACCCTTCCTCTGCTCTGCAGGAAACCCCTTTGATCCCTTTAGAAACAATTTCAACATGGTAAATTAGAGAGCTTTGCTTTGTTTGTACACAGCATGATCTCATAAAGCACTGAGCTTTAAAAAGAATGCCATGTCCTTTTAAAACTGCCTCAGAAAGAGAGCAATCTACTGCACCCTGAGGCTTGAGCAAACTCTGTAACCCAATTTATGTCCATTTTTATGGAGTCATAGGTGAAGATAATAACGCTCACGTTAATAGAACGCATGCATGTCTTGTTCATTATTTTTTTCAGCACTGAGTGGTGGGCAACTATAAATCTAGAAGACATGAGAAAAAAATACCTTGGTGAGAGATTGTCTTTCTTGAGTATGTTGAGATGAAAAAGGGAGGGGGCCAGGCACACAGCAATGTTCATGGGTGTCATCTGGTTTTCCTCCACAGACGAGGTGACATCACTGAGGAAACAGAGCAGCGTCTGCAGCACCTCTCGATTTTCATCTGACATCAACATGATGGCTGCCTGGACAGCTTGCAACCTTTGGTCCTTCGGCACATCTGAACATTTGAGAGAATTGATTTCTATTATCTCTGCTTTACTGGCATTTTGATGGAGGATACAAAAGCAATAGTTAACTGTCATCAACTAGATTTAAAAGTCATTCTTATGCAGCCACGTGTGCTCTGGGTTAGGTTCAGGTGCAATTTCAAATTATTCTCCAATTAAAACAAAACAAACTAAGCAACTGATTTATAATCTTTGGACAATGAAAAGCAAAGTGTGATTGATGTTCTTACATTGATAGATATGAAGGAAGGTCTCCCCCAACTTGCTGGTGAGGAGAGGCTCAGGTAGGTCCCTGAAGAACTGCTTCACCATGTCAGCCACATCATAGGCAGACTGATCCTCATAATTCACATTGTCTGGGGAACTCTCATTCATCTGCCTGAGAGCTTGAATTCGAGACTTCACCCCTGACTTACGAAAGAGACCCACCTGGAGGCGAAACACAAGGGTTAATGTCAACTTGACAGCTGACAGCAAGAGGAGCTTACATTACACAGCAGTTCCGCTCGCTGCATTGTTATGACACTGATATTGTATCTGCCTACAACCTGTATCAGTCATTGTATACAGAAACCTTAGACTACATTATACATATTAGACAAACACCACCACATGTTACATCACATGTGAAAATGCAAGTCATATGCAACCTGAGAGTGTGTGTGTGCTGTGGCTAACCTGATCAAGACACTGGCTCCTCAGGTACCGCAGGGCCTGCTGCAGGCCCAGGGGCAAGGGTTGTCCAGAACGCTGCACATGCACTATGAGGGGCACTCCGAACACATTTTTATCCTTATAGTCTGGTACCTTCATTCTCTTCATAAACTTTGGCACTGACCTACAAGAGACATCAGCACAAGATATTTTACTTGATTCTGTCCTCTACCAGCTAAACAAGAGACCATGCTGTAGCAATATAAAACATAGCACAGGGTATAAATACATTTATTTAACATGAACAGCTTGTAGGACAAAAGAGCATCTTATTATAGCAATTCAAGAAGGCCATGTCATACCATATAGGACAGATACAAACATTAACCACACTTATTAGATCATCACAGGTTATCAGGTAAAAGAAATTTAAAAAATGCTCTTTTAGTAGTAAAGAAAAGGTGTTATTTGTCACTAACACAACACAGGTGAATCTTTAAAGTTAAATTAAGACATACCATGTCCAGCCGTGCTTGTTGGACATGGAGTACTTCTCCATGATTGCAGTAAGGCGCAGCAGTGAAAACTTCTGCAACAAACTCAGCTGGCCTGCTGACTGGTTGGTAATTTGCAGGGATGCCACTGAGTGACTTATTCGATTGGATATCTGAAAGCTGGGCCATCTTAACCTAATGCCATAAAAAGTGAAACAGCAAAAAAAAAGAAAATTAATTTTCTTTCAGTCTGTAAAAAACTTATATTAGTGACATTTCAGATATTTCAGTACTACTTTCAATACAGTTCCATTTGTCTTACCGATTAGGTCTTGTGAGGGAAGCACCTACTCCCGAATCCCTCCTTTCCCTGAGCCTTATAGATTCTGTCTCGGCAAGCGATACCCTGTCTCTGTCCTCGTAACTTGCTGGGGTCTGGCTTTCTGTGACAGAATTTCCCTCAAAGTCCAGTGTGATCTGACTAGAGGACTGCAGGCCTACTAGATCTTCCCTGTCGCCGTCTGCCTGCGTATGCCCTTCTCCAACAGGCAACACATTCTTCGACCAGTGGTCCACTATCTGCTGTAGACCATTGACATGCAGCAAGATATCGTCCAAATGGGGGAACAGGTCCTCTTTCTCAAGATCTATTAGGTCTCCAGTACTGGCGTACAGATGCGAGCCAGGAACATTATCGTACACACTGATTCGACTGCCTCTAGAGCAGCACTGGCTCACAAGCCTGGGTTCTTTCTTGCATGAAATTAGAGGGGTGTCCAGGTGCATGCTGCCTGTGTGCCAGTTGATAGAAACCCCATTGGTTGGAGACAAGCTTTCTATGGACAGTGCTTTGGGGAAGGTACCTGGCTTGTGGTCTTTGGGAATGTGGACCACCAGGTCTTCATAGGAGCAGAATTCATTCCTGCGATTTTGTTCTGCGACTTTATTTACTTGGGTGCCTGAGAAGATGTCTATGTCCTCCAAGTACATGCCACTGCGCTTGTAGTCTGCCCGGTGAGGTTTACGTTCTTTCAGGCTGGGTGTGCTGACCGCGCTGCCGCTAGAATGGCTGCTCCCCTCACTACTGGACTGTGAGGGCAGAACCTTATTGGACGGTGCTTCTGGAGCACCACCGTCTCCATTAACGATCTCAACACACTGCAGCGTCTTCAGAGCTTGGGCTTCTTGCTGCAGCACCGGAGAGCTGATGACCAACCTCTTACGACCCCTACCCAGAGTTCCTCTGGAGCGCAGTGTCTCCATGCGCTTCAGGAAGTCTTTGGCACGGATGCGGCTTGTCTTGCCATGCTTATCAGGTAGTGAGCTGTAGTGAGAAATATCTTTGGGGATGTGAGGCATTGTGAGAGAAGTAGAGTCTGGCATTGCTGCGGAGTCCGAGCAGGTGCGGTTTGAGCAGTCAGATTCCTCTGTGCTGAGGCCCCGATGACCGCTGCCCCCGCTGCTCTCACTGTGCAAAGAGGAGACCTCCGGCTCACTGAGGTCCGTCAGAACGCTCTCGCTGCTGGTGGTGGTTCTGAGATGCACGCCGTCCCTTTGGGGCTGACTCTCTGCGTGATTTCCCAACAGACAGTCAATGTCCTGTAACCTGGACCAACGCCGGCTGCTCCACTCAAAGGTCCATTTGTCACTGATAGCAAACAGGTCTTCTTCATCAGAGTCTTCACTCTGGGGAATGACACATCATGTTACAGCAATTACCTACATGATTTAATTTGATATTTTTTAATCTTGTTTGTTACAATGAATGTTTCTATTTATGTACATCTCAAAAAGATTTACATAACTACCCAATTAAATTATTTCACATATCATTTAATTAAAAAGAGTGTGCATTATCATACCTCACTTAATATAATGCACAGGATGGGAATACATAATTTGTAAAATAAAAAAATCTATAGAGCCTTTGCATAGTTTCTAAATTTTGCTTACTCCACAAAAGATCTTTCCCACATTTTTTTTTCTAATTTGTGTTATGACAAAAAAATATGAACAAAATCAAGAGACGTGCAAGTTAGGGCATAAATATAGCATCACACATGCCATGTATGACACAAAGAACAGCTAAATGGAAAAAGCAGGAAATAGCTGGAGGATGTGTCTGCTCAGAATTAATAACATTATACAGCCAACGGTGATGTAACACCGGACAAACGATTCCATTGACTTGAAGACTTTTCCATAAATAGAGCAAGGCAAGAAAAATCATCAATAAACACCGAGAGGCTACATTCCAAAGTGGGGACAGATAAAAAGAAATCACAGTCAATGGGCATGAATACAACAAAGGAGCAATCTCAAATATCATTGAATCTAGGTTAATGGGACGAAGCCAGATCATATTTGTGTTAAAGCCAGGAGCATATCCATAACTTAAGCCAGTCTTTGTGAAAAAAAAATCTGTTAGAGCCACTGGCATTTGTTTTTTTTGTATCTCAAACAGTTCAAACTACAGTTGTAGTATTCAAATCAAGGAATTTAGGGTTTTGTGTGTTAAAAAATATAACAATATACATGAGGTACAAACTTTACAAAATGTTCTTCTTTAAATAATTTATGTTAAGTGAGAAAAGAATGGCACCCTCTTAAGTATAAAGGACACAGGAAACTTAATTTTTTAGTTCAGCAACCAGATCATTAGTGTTTTCAAAATGCATGTAATGCTGCACTTTTCCTACAATAATTCACCTTGACAGTCAAAGCAGGCTTGTGATGATAATGCTTGTAATCTAGAGTCGACACTTACTTTCTTCTTCGGAAGGTTCACATCAAGTTTCATAGAGGCACACTTGTTCAAGGTGTTGAGTCGTCTGAAAGAAAAATGGCCCGAGGATGAAAACTGCTGTGATCAAACAAGAGGAAACACCAGGATATTTCCCTAATGAGCTCTCAAGGAATAAATTCAATTGTGTTGCTATCTAAATGTTAACTTGATCAGCATCCGGTCTAGATATATAAGCAGACACTGACAATTCAGTTTGCCAATGTAACAATCTCCTGAACCTAATGAACACCGGTAATTGTCAGGTGCTCTGTTTTCTTTCTCTCAACACTGGACTAAAGTGAGTGTGCTTTGAAAAATGTGTGCAGTAGTTTAAAGAAAGGTTAAATACATGGAAAAGGATCGATTATTATTATCATTCATAAAGTCATGCATAGGTCTTTTCTGTCAGTCCAAAACTGTTTTGATGCCATTTTGAGTTTGGCACGTTAATCATCTAATTCTCTTTGAATTTTTGAGGGAAGATTTTAATTGAGTCTGAAAAGACTTGCACATACATGCAGATCGTAATGACAATTTGCTCAAAAGCAAAATGATCACTTTGCCAAAAAAAACTGAGAGAAGCAATGAAAACAACATTTTTTAATCAACCATAAGTCTGAGCCCTGGAGCAAGTGCTCAGTGATTAGAGGTTTTGTGGGTGTTCAAACTGGGATATATAAAGTAACTGCACTTAAAACTGTACATGAACCAACAACAGCACTGAGGAAAAGATGATGACATGACCAAATACACCCCAGCTCATTGTGCTGTGGCTTTACACAAAGAGAACTCGTTTGTGGTGCCATAATCGTGAGTTTTACCCACTCTAGATATTGCTAACAGCCGTTTTTACTGATCCACGTTATTGCTCAGTGACAGTAAATGGTCTCAGATGGAGGCTGTGAATATCCTCCAGTGCTGCAGATGATAGGGGTTAGCCAAACAGAAAGTTCTCATGATTGTAACTGTAGATAGTGGGACCCAAGTGAAGAAAGGATTTCTAAGCTGGGGGCCCTTTATTCCAAAGGCCTAAAGAGCTTTCTGTGTGGTTGCTAAAATAGAAGGCTGCTTAGCCAGGGATCAGGGAGAGCACTCACATACATGAAATATCTTACAATTTCACTTCTATCAAAGACACCCACAGTATGCAGGGCGGTATTTATTTTAGCACACCAGACTGTGATGGCGTAACTGAAAACAAAGCCATCCTTATGTTACCATAGAGATGCTGGGAAGTCATGGGCAGAGTCACGTCGGAGGTGGAACTGTTTCCAATTGTCTTCTATTTATCCCGTGGCTAGTTTGGAATTTAGATGAGTTGCTTTAGGGTTGTTTAGAGTCACAGTATATTGAGCTGTGTGAGGCAACCCTTATGCTCCTCCTGCTTCCCTCTTGGAATGGTTGCCATGGATACGGTGGTA
This sequence comes from Acanthurus leucopareius, assembly GCA_029814765.1. Taxonomy (NCBI): domain Eukaryota; kingdom Metazoa; phylum Chordata; class Actinopteri; order Acanthuriformes; family Acanthuridae; genus Acanthurus; species Acanthurus leucopareius. The sequence goes on along the minus strand of JAQMCX010000055.1, from coordinate 2,131,787 downwards.
ACTGAAGTGCTGTTTTCATTTCGACTTGAAAAAGTACACGAGTCGTCTTGCTCTACAAGGGACTGATGTAGGGCCACCAGTTGTTGGCTTAGTGCACTTTTATATACTTAAGACTGTCAAACATTTCAGTCCAGACAAATGAGGATGGACTGAAGAATTAAGTATTTTAATATTAGTATTTTATTTTTATTCATTGTTTAGTTTTAGTTTTCAATTCAGTTTGATATCAGCTTGTTTGCAGAGTGGGTTTGCTCCTTTCAGTTTAATTTTTATTATCTACATTTGTTTAGTTTTAATGTAGATTTTTATTAGTTTTACAATTAGTTTCAGTTTGTTTGTTGTAATGACAAGGGTGTTTTTCATATTCGCTGAAAAAAAGTTCAGAATCAGTATTTTAAGCACAAACACACTATAACCACATATCACTTTAGCAGTTGACAAAATTGAAAAATACTAAAAATCAAGAACATTTGCTACATATTTTTATTTCTATTTTAGTTAAGAAAGTTATTTTCACATCTAGTTTCGGTTTTGTGTTGAGCATTAGTTATTTAAAAGAGCATTTACATGAAGTGATGTTCAGATATTTGAAAGTTAATAAAGTAACAGCAGTGTGTAGAACTCTTTATACTTGAGTTTTTTTAATACCCACAATAAGATTTTTAAAAAGTGCATGATGCTATGCTTGTTACATAATGAGATGTGGATTTGGTCCTTTAAAGTTCATACAGGTTCCACCTCTTTTCAGAGAGGAAACTATTTATGACTTTGACTTTGTTGACTCATGGATGAGTCTTTATAGTGTCAATCAATCAAACATCTGGTTACCTGCACAGAGGTTCCACCAGCTCTTTGTCCAGGAAGTCATGATCTCTTTTCACAGGAGTAATGTCAATGGGGAACTGGGAATCTGTTGAAACAAAGCATACAAATCGGACGAGGTGAAATTAGATTTGATTTTTCAGTAGTTCTTCAATAGACACTGCTAATGGAGAGGATAAATGGGAAAAAGATCTCAAAGACACATTCTTTCCAGAAGCACCATGAAAGCTGGGAGACCATCAAACTTGTTTTGTACGTGATGCTAATGAGAAGAGACAGAATTTGCCCAAATAACAGCGCTCAGGCTTGTGCAGGCATTACGTCTTGCTCTGGGTATGGGCCTCCTCTTACATAACTTAAGAGACTGAATCCAGACCCTCTGAATCTAACATTCCACCGCATTCATGAGGAGTCGTTAACTTTTTATGAAAAGCAGAAGCAGCATTGAACGCAAAGACCTCAACAAGGCTCGGTCTGTTCTTTAAGGGCGCAGGCTTTCTGATATACTGTAGGCTTTGAAACGTGATAATAAGAGATTTTTTTCATTAATGTCATCTTTCCCGCATGCTATCTGCTTTGCACTCAAACAGCCATTGTCAGTGCAAATTGCTCGAACTCTGTTACAACTTTCTTCAAACTGTCAGCAGACACGTATGTAGCACCAAAGCACATCAAAAGTCTGACCTTGACACAAAGATCTGAGGAAGTAAAGCTACTTTAAGCTCCGATAAAACCCATTTCTTCCCATGACTTCAGTCTTTAAGCACAGGCGACATGTTTATGTAGTAACCGTAGCTTGGAAAAGATTAGACCTTAAAAGCAGCTGATGTTCCGCTTGTTTTGTGGTGTCTGGGGATCCGACTGGAGCCGTAGCTCCGAGGCTTTCTGAGGACAGTTGTGTAAATGAGGCTCACTATGCAGCCTGTGAATACATGGTTTTGTGCACAGTGTTGGGGACGAGGGTGACAAAACAGACCCACTGTGTACAATTAATCACTCATCATCTTAAAAAAGCCCACATTAAAGTGTTTCCTTTCATAACAGTTTTGGAAAAGTTAAAACAAAAATAGCATTTTTGTTTTTTTAACAGTCCTTTTATTGGTGTGCCACTTTATCAATCTCCATTTAAATCAAACAACATTTCCGCGCTTTCTGATTAATGTGTGTGGGAGTTTGCTGAGTGCTTTTATTACCTTCAAAGAGCTGAGCGTACTGGGGGAATCCTGCTGCCCGCAGCCAGTCACACGCCTCTTTCGCCTCAATTTCTGAAACACAAGAAAATGTACATTTTAAAACTGGTTTCAGAGTGAAACCTAAACACAAGAAGTCATTTTCATTTTGAGAACAGCACCGAAGGATCAACCACAACAGCATCCCTCTTCAATTAATATCCTACAGACACAGCAGACACGGGGAGGGACAGACCTGGGTAATTCTTAAACTGACCCCCCCCCCCGTCTGAATATTTTGAGACAACATGAATGTGATGATAACCCTGCCGGTAAGTCTGTCTGGATGGAAGATCCCAGTGCACTCACATGAAATAACATGGGACATTATATAACCAACTGTCTTTTCTGTCTCTTAACTTTTAAACCATTACATATTATATAAAGAAAAGCTGAGGATTTTCAGAAGACAAAATAAGCCAAAAAAAACCCCCCACCATATTCTAGACTCTGAGATACTAACATGAAAAAACATATGTTTAAAGAGAGAGACACAAATAAAGCAATATTAAAAGAATGACATAAAATAGATCAAAGCCATCTGTGACTACTTAATAAAATCTGAGCAAGCTATCACATCGACGTTCTGATAAACCAGTGACCCCAGCAATCAGGATCACAAGTGGGTCGAGCTGAACTTCAGACAGAGCCGTCCGCAGACTTCAGACCCGCTGATGACAAGCAGAGGAAACAGACCGTTGGCACCTCTCCATTAATGCTAATAGAGCTGGGTGCCATTTACCGCCTCAGTGAGACTACTCTCTGACACACGGGTGCTACGGTACACAGTCTGCTTTACATTCAGAGAGAAAATACATAGTTATGTTTTATAAGTAAATAAATGAAAGCAACTAAATTAGGAAGGTGCCTATCAACATTGTATTAATGTATATATTCCTGTTTAAATGGATCTAGAGACAGTTTTCCTCCATTCTATTGTAACAAAAGAGCTGAAACAAACGGTTTATTAATGGATGAGTTACTCAATAGAAAACAGTCAGGACAGATTTATTTAACTGATTAACAATTAAGGTAATCTACTTTATTCCAGTAAAAAATGTGAATATTGGTCCTCGTTTCCACTATCAACAGAAAACATATGGGTTTTGAATAGTTGGTTGGACAAATAAATACTGTAATCGCCTTTGGCTCTGAGAAACTGTGTTGACCCATTACAGGCTATTTTCTGATTTATTTTTTTTTTTTGACCACACGATAAACCAATTATTTGAGAAATCAACTGAAAGATTAATTGTTGAAGACAATAAGTGTTAGCTGCTGCCCTGAATAGAAGAATGCAATTTAAAAATTAATTTGATATCTATACCCAGTCACTCTAATTCTACATTAATGAGAATAAAAAAATTATATTACCTATGTGGTAAATTACAAAAATAATTTCACATTAAAGAACATCAGGCACAGACATTAAATTTAACATGAAAATGTTCTTACCAGTTCCAGTGCTGTTTTAAAACCCTCACAACGGATAAATATCCCCCTGCCTCTTGTTCTCATACACACACCTGAGATTTAGCCAGATTTCCACAACATAAAGAGCATAAACATCCCGTCCAAGAAAAATTACACATAAGCTGCACCCATGGGTAACACACTGCTCTCCCATCCCACGTCTGTGGTCTCAGTTCCACTCTGTCTCCAGCTGTCACACTACAGCTGAAACGCGAACCGAGGTCATTCATCACACAATACCGTGTAATTACGGCGACTGTAACCTTGCAACAAAGATACTGCTATCACCTATTTTACAAAGCTGTCCATCCAGGACTCACCTGTGCTGCTTCACGTCTGTGTCACAGAGAAATCAATGAAAAGTGACTTTGGTCCTCAGGCTGACCAACAACTGAATAAATATTAACAGTTCCCTGTGTCCTTGGATGACAAAAAACCCTTTACTGTTTACCCCCTTAACCAGCAGTTGAGTCAACATGTGTGAGCTGCCAGGAGCCTCTCTGCCCTGTTCCCACCTGTACAACCAAGAGCTCAAGGCTTTCTGCTCAGCTAGGCTTCCCTCCCAGGAGGATAATATCAGGCCTGTGTTATTCAACTGCAGCACATAGTGAGAGCACAGCCAGGTCCTCTTGTGTCCCACAGCCGCAGGTTCAACCACTGGGAGCACGTAACATGATCTGGGAATTCCTCTCTGTTTGGCATTCTGTAACACGATACTGAGACATTCTGTCCTCTCATCCTCTCTCTAAGGAAATCTCTTGTGGATAAAAGGCTGGGCGGGCATCATGCCAATGAATGAGAACTTGTGTTTGCTCTCCACAACTCTCAGCTTTAAAACTGTGTACAGTATAAAATTACAGTTTCACAAGGAGATGAAACCTGGTTGGGCTGTGACACAAAAGCCCAGAATGTCAAAAGCTGTGTACGACTGAAGTACCTGTGGCGAGGGCGACTCCTTCCTTTACAGTTCACTTTATGCAACATTCACTATCAAGAACATTGGTTATGCAATTCATTGCTCAGATATGACATGTTACAAAGTGCCGCAGGTAGAGATATGGCACACTTAGGAAAGTGCTTGGGCAGAGCAGACACAAGCACTGCCAAAACTATGACAGCTTTAGAGGCTTGTTTCCATTCCAGTCCTTTACACCAATTTTACAACCTTTCACATATTAAACAATACGCTTTGTTCATCCTGAGTTGTATTTTTCTGACAGCACCACTTTGTGAATAACAGTAATACTTTCTTTCACTGTTTTTTTATAAGAACAAAGCAACACCAGATTCATTCATTCATTCATTCATTCAGCCTTGTTGTGTATAAAAACAAGCCATCATCATCATCACTGAAGCGGATTGAAATCCTTCAATCAACTGACGCCATCGTTTATTTCCAGTAACAAATTACTATGTACTTACGGGATATTTTCATCATACAGCCAGAGAGGTTCTTATATCCGTCAAGACTTAAAAAGTGTCTCTCAACATGTCAGAGCATCTCTATTCCCACGCTGAGCCACATTCTTGCACTGTCTCTGAACACAGCTTGCAGTTTGAACTCAGATCCACAGCTCCTTCTTTCCCCTTTCTCTTTCCATCTACCCCCAACCACCATGTGCCTGCCCCAACACTAAATCTTTCCTTCAGCCCACCCCTTTCCATGGCAGGCTCCCTAACATTCACCCCCTCTCCCTCCCCCTTCCCCCCTCTGCTTCTTGTGCCCGACCCTCCTACCCAGCTCTGCCCACGACAACTCTTTTATACCCCACTCAGCACATTTTTGGCAAAGGTCTGAGCAAGCTTTGCGTCTAAATTCTGAGACTCTTCTTGTATTTTAAACATCATGCTTTAAAACTTGAACAAGTCCCCACCATTTCCTTACATGTTTGTTTTCAGTCATTTCAGCCATGTTACATGATGTCAGCTTTTACAGACTTTCAAAATCTCTTCCAAGAAGTGTTAACACTGTGGGAAATGTTTCATTTAAACAAACAAAAGGAAAGCTTGGGTTCGTAGAGTCCAGATGTTGTTCCAGCAGATCGAGGAAATGGAAAAACGTAGGCAGCTGAACTGGGGGAAAACCATGACATAAACTGTCAGCAATCAGCAGCTATGAATCATCATGCTGAGGCACACGGCTCACAAGACTCCTTGCTAACATCGTCAGAGTGATATATTCGTCTGTTTCACCTATGTCTCGGCTTCCTTGTCTGAGGCAAAATCAATGAATGAGAGGAGGATCTGTGTCATCTTAGACAGTGACACTGTTACTATAAACAAAGAAAGAGTTATTTAATGAATACCTGGAGGGATCTCCTTTAACATTTCAAACTAAAGACATTTATTAACAAAAATATAGACAAATGTAAGTATAGATACATATAAATGTGGATATGTATAATAATAATAATATTAAAATTTTATTTTAAAAACATGTAAAAGACTTGTAAGAATTAACAAGTTTATCATCTATACAGCTCACGATTTAAACTGTTATAAGAAAAAACAAAAAAATAAAATGAAAATAGAGATAAAACTAATAATTAAATCTTCATGTGCCTCGTAAGTTACATTAAGATTAAAACTTCTTCTGTAAGTCTGAGCTTTCATAAGAGATTTAACCTTAAAGGAGACTGCTTTTTGGTTTGATATGTCCTCTTACATAAGGACATAAACCAAATCAAAGGGGACAAACAGAGTGGCTTTGCCATTGACTGAGATGTTAATCATTAAATTCTTACTAATTTATTAAATAAATTCCAACTTTAGCCTTATTTGGTAAAGTACTGTATGTACAGTAGTGACTGAGAAGAGATCCGTTTCCATCTGTAAACCTGCTATTATGTTTTACCTAATTTGTCCATTTTACTGCTTTATTCTGAAATGTATATACTAAATGAGATCACAGAAATATATAATGCATAAGGAAAATCTATTAGTTTATTAAATGTGTGGATAAAATGACCAGTACTCTCAATTACCGGGGCTTGACATTGCTCAACGGTTACGTAAAGACGTCTCGTCCATCTATTATTTCCTACAGCTTAAGTAGAATTCCATATGGAGCCTGTTTTTACTGCTCCGGTCTCTTTGTGATTCTGCCATTTCCTCTTGTAAAACACAACTCTTCTGACCCACTGGGGTCAGAACAGGGTACGACACTACAAACACAGACATAATGACGTAGACAGTCCACTTTAGTCACCTTTACAAACTAAACAATAAATACACTCAGCACATATCAGGCTTTTAAAAGCGCTGTAAAACAAATTGCGTGGACCTTTAAAAAATGCGTCTGTCCGTTCCTCCCCAAAGCTGCGATGCTGAGGAGACATCTTAATGAATCAGCCGTGACAAGCCCAGCCAAATATATCAGTCAAAAAACACACAGACTGTAACTGAGTGCTGAGATTGTCTGCATCAAAAACACCTGGAGAAACAGAAACAGAGCGAGCCAACAATGTGGAGAAAAAAAAAAGATTCCATTAGTGGGCTGGCTGGCGGATAGGTGTCGTCACGCTGGGAGGCATGGAGGAGAGGCCTCTCTTTTCCTTTATGATGCTAATTGCATACAGACACCCACTCACAGAGCAGTCAGCCTTACTGTAAAAGTCAGACCAGACATGCAGCCAGGGGAAACACGCTGCCCCCTCTTGAAGTCTGCCCAGAAACCACAACATCTGATGTCTCATGCCCAAAATAGCCTGACATTTCCTTCTGTCTCACAGCTTGGAATTGTGCACAGGGGAGCAAACAGGAAGCACAAATAACAATAGCAAAAAGAGAGACGTGATGACCAAGAAACAATTTGATTGTACTGGAGGTACAGATGATCTGTTCTCTGATTGTAAGAGTCCAGGTCCTCTAAAGAGAATGCTGGAAATGCACAAGGTGGATTAATACTGCAGTGCCCCATGTAATTCACCTAATGTCGTGGGAATAAAGCCTGCCTATTTTCAAGGGCAGGTTTTAATTAACAACGCTCCACATGTCCCTCAGACTCCAACATCCTCAGCACAATATGTCACAATCATCAGCCTAACAGCAGGTGCCACTCGCTAATATCACAGCATTCTCATCACCTACAAATCAGTAAGAGACTGAGACAAAGAACAATAGTGAAATGTAAGAGATTATCTGTCTACAAAGGTGAGTAACAACACAGTGCTTTTGTGGTTGTGACTTTATTCTTGGTGCAGTGATTGGCACATGAGCCAGCTCGGCAGGCCGAGTAATTACAGAGTGTTGGTGTTGAATCACCCACCGACTTCCAGCCCCCTCATTTGATCCCACAGGGAACACGGGGGACCTGTTATCCTGTAGTCAACATGGGATGCAGGTTTAAAATGATCAGCTCTGGGCTGCGTTGCTAAGACGACAAAACAAAATTCCCTCAAATACAAATGAGCTAGCAAATCCCAAGTCTGCTTTCGCCCTGTGGTCCACAGTGACCTGTGGAGAGCCGCTTTCAGTGGACCACAGGTCTCCAGTAACAAGTGAATATACAAAGCAGACATCAATGCCTCCTGGAGGACGGGGACTTGAGGACAAACACAGTGCCAGCCCAGGAAAAGTTTGTGCCAAGGAGGCATTAGCATTCTGAGCCTGCATAAGTCCGGGTTTCACACATGTTTGATTCAGGAGGCACATTATACAATACAGATCAGTCTTTTAAATAAAGCACATATCATCCTCATTTTTTCTTCAGGTCTTTGTCTTCTCTGACAGTGTGCAGGTACATGCAGTTTTAAGTGTATAAACACGGTCTGGTTTAGGATGTCTTGGTATTTTTAATGAATCCGCTGGGGAAGCACCGAGGTCTGCCTTTTGCCTCACAGCAGACACACACTCACAGCAAGAGCTTATTGATTCTGAGGGTAAATAACATGACTGTGTGAGCTGGGGAGCTGCTGTTGTTGACCGTTGCCGAAGCCTGCCGGGTCAAAAGTCATCTGAGCTGTGTTTTTCTCTTGAGGTCCTGTATTGAATTTAAACAAGAGCAGCACAGCTGTGGTAACACTGTCCTTCACCTCTGAAGGACACCCAGAGAGAAGCTTCTTTCATCTCAGAGGGTAACAACCCATCAACTCTCTCTATCCCTGTCTGTCTCTCTCATTTGTCTCTCCCTCGAGTCTGGAAATACCAGTCACAGATTTTGCGTCATTTGCATGTCACTAATGACAATAAAATGCACAGCCACAAGATTAAAATATCTCATCTTTCATTTGCAAACCCTTATGTTTGTGCAGTGCTGGTAACCAACCCCTATTATAAGTAAAGGCTTCTTAATTTTTTAGTTACACAGTAGAGCCTGAGGACACAAAATCAAGATGGATGACAGCTTGAAGGAGGGTTTTACAGTTAGAGGCATGCGGGGTCCGTGCGATGTTGTAAACATTTTTTAACTATGGAAAATCACTTAAGAATCTCTAAAAGCAGACATCATATGTGCTCTGAGTCACCAAACAACAGCCTGGGAGAAGATTATCAGAGAGTTACTGTCTTTTTTATTCCACAAATAGCCTTCTAGTGCAGGATTTAAAAAAACATTCCCACCTAAACTGCAAAATGATAGCACACTGGATCTGGTATGGTGTCATAGCCAGAAGAGAAACACTGGGCTGATGATATGTGGCCTTTGAATGAGCCAAGGCTTCAAAGTTCAAAACGTGAGCTCTGTTTCATCCAACTCACTGCAGCGTCTCACATTCACTCAGTTTTTAGAAAATGTCCTAGCGGACGCATGTTGATTCCCTCAGGGTCGTTTAGCAAATAGCATAAACTGAGGGAAGCGTCAAACATACTGCAGCTTCACAGTGTTCTCTGCTTCCCTTTTGGTCACACGACAGGACATGTTTTCATGTGACTCCAAGCAGACTTCAGTTCAAAAAAAAAAAGGGCCCTCTGACCCCAAACTTCTAGGAATAAGGAGACATCTCAGCAGTTTCCAGATCTCCAAGCACCTCTGACTCTGAGCAGAGCACAGTCAATCAGCATTGCTTTCTGTGAAATACATACTGCAGTGACTTCTACAGCATGATGCACAAGCTAAACACTTCCAGACACTGGACTGCAGCCATGTTCCCACGCATGTTAAAGTGTTTTGGCAACCATCTTGGAGGCCTTTATGAAGGATTTGCTTTCTTTGGTGATAAAAACATCAACTTTGGATTTTGGAGATTTCCTTTTTCATTTCATCCAGGCATAACTCCCCACAATCCTGGACTATTTCTTCAAGCCAGTGTTGATCTTAGCAGAGTAATCATTCAGTTATTCACTCTCATCACAGATAAATAAATAACACAGTGCAGAATGAATTATGCAGGCGAGTCAGTGATACATCAAGTCACACATCAAGGGCTTGCTATCAACTCTCTTCTCTCAGAAATGGTAATTTTAGCTAAATAGCATTCTTATCTCTTTTGTTTCTCGTTCCAAGATATTGCTTATTAAAGTGAGCTGCTCAGAGTTAGCAATAGCATGACAAATCTTGCCAGGAAGCTTGTAAACAAGAAGAAAGTCTGATGGAACAGATCAGCAGAGGTATTGTACCTGTGGGCATCTGCACTGGCCTCGGTCCAGATTCAAGGCTTGGAAACTCCAGAATAGGAAAGTTAAACTCTTGACCTGCCTGACTTTCCCTCAACTTCGCAGGACTCCTCTTCTCTCTTCTTCTTCCTTTTGCTCCTTCCTTCTCCCTGCTTTTCTGTCTTCCTCCTTCTTCCACAGCAAGACTCTAGTCTGAGTGTCTTCAGTTGTCTTCTCAACTCCCTCCCTGTCCCTTATGGCAGCTCATTAACAGCTGGCTCCTATGGTATCCCATGAGGTCATGTCGTTAATTGTATCTCTCTTCAGTCCTACCAACATACAGCACAAGTTCCTGGGGCTGTATGTGCGTCCTGATTAGAAGAACATACATGTCACGTTTCATGTACAGCAGGCTGCATGCCTTGCCATGTCATGCTGTTTTCTCACTCATAATATACGGTTGTGGGGCTGTAATTCTTCCTTCCCTTTGATAGCCTATATAAACACTGTAATTTGGTTTTCCGAGAGCGTCGTATAACACAACCAAAGTGGGATGACTATGAATTACTGACAAAACACACAGCCAGCTGACCTAAAATCTCAACTCAAGCAGGGAAAAAGACTGACTGAAAAGTCATCAACACATGTCCCAGAAGTCCTGGCACCAACAGAAATCAAATGTCTCTAGATAAAAGACTTTTATACTAAACCTTATACTAAAGGAAACAATTCTGTAAATGAACTAAAATGGTGTTTTATGTGTCACCACGGCTTTAAAAGACACAGGATACAAATTAAGGCGAGAAGAAAAACGTCCAGAAGAAACTCCATAAGGCTGAATCCTGCAGAGCTCCAGTAGGTCCACCTCCGTCTCATTTGGACTAGATCCCAGAGGGGACTACTTGGGGTTTCCTCATTCTCTGAGAGTCACAGGGTAGAGAGGGGGCCAAAGTCAGAACAAGGGCCCCTACCGTGAGAAAGCCCTCTCAGGACCTCCACAATAAAAGCATGGAGCCATCCCTCGGGATGCTGGCTCTAATTAATGACATCAAAGAGTACGGCCACAAGATTGCCTCAGGAGCCTCACAGCACTCATGCAACAGACTTGTGAGTCGCAGCAGTGATGATGATACTCTCAGTATGTGTTGCTATGTATGACGAAGTGCAGCGTAGCTTATTAAGAATATTACCCCCTGAAAGAGCAAAATAATTTTTCTGCTCTCTCAGAGTGTTGACAGTCTCTCAGAACATTAATAGATCATGTTGAACTGTTTGTCATGCATTCTCATCAATGGCAGCCTGTGTTCAGACTGTCCCTCCCCAGCTGAAAGGCTCATAAAGTGAGAAGACAGCGGCTAAATGTCTGTGGTCTGCATGCACTCTGCCGTTGGGCCTCTGTCAGTTTTTCCAATGAAAAATGACATGTAGTGCACATTTCTACCACAGGAGGGCAGTCACTTGCTAAACTCAAACAAAGCTTGCATGCAGATGGTGTGACAATGGATAGGGGCTGTTCATTACATGAAAGACACAGGAATTACTATCTCAAGAATGTAACGTGCTTTTAAAATGCCCTCAAAGCAGCTCTCTAATCAATGAAAATCTGAATAGAATGTGCAATTAATCCAATTTAGATCCTTTTTAAAACAGTTCACATAATGTAAAAGTGACATTCAAATTTTAATGTCTTAACAAGCCTTATTTATCCAAGACACATTTGCTGTAGCTTTCTGTTGACTGTGAACTGGTTCTTTTGGTCAAAACATAGTAAGTATACTATTTGCTGAATGTAGGTTAGTGAGGTTTTTCTCTCAGTGAATTAGCATTTTATAATCTGTGGAATTTAAAGGACCAAAGAACAGGACATGTTTTCCATCATAGCTCTGTTAATATGTGACTTTCCGTTCCTGTTACAGTGCAGCGGAGGCATTTCTGAAATCTCCTCTTAGTAAATGATTAGCCCTGCACATGTGGCAGCTGTCAGCCACTCCGACTGTGTAGGTCCTGCACTGATTCACACACTAGAGAAAGATTTACAGCTCAGTCTGCCACCTACAGGCAAAACAGGGAAACCACCATAAGATGCTTTATGAGTGTAACCTTTATTTACCTACGGTTGACTGGATTGAGTCAGTTTGTTCCTGGCCATTACAAGAGTCTTGAATCATTTACTTGTTCTTTATCGGTGGGGCAGGAAATCACCAACCGCTTCCAAGCAACTGTAGGTACAATGTGGCTTTAGAAACAGTTGCTGGTAAACTGTGGGATGCACAGTGAGAAGCACTAAGAGCTGTGGACAAATCAGATCTGTTCATGACTGATCTGTGAGCTGGCTATTTATGACAACTTAGGGATGTTATCATAAAAATGCACAGAGGGACCTGGAATTGTCTGTGCAGATCACTGTGGGGAAGTTTAGGTTTATTTTAAAGATATGAGAAGTACTCTTGGTCAAACTGATTGCTTCTAAATGTTAACTTTATTAATTTATTAGAAATTGTACCTGTTTTGTCATATTAACTGTTTCGTTTTTTCATTACGGCTTGCATATCAACGCAACATTATGTCACTTATTTGTAGTGTGTGAAACTCAACTGTAATGATAAGCATGCATTAATCTATTTTCAGCAGTTCCTGTCCTCTTCACTGTCAGCCTGTTCCACATAGAACCTGGACGGGTTGCAAGTCTATCAGAGGACTAATGCATTCTCAGAGGTATATGTTATGACGAATGGTTATGACACAGGCAGAGCATGCCAACAAATATCTAGTATGTAATACATAATGATAGTAGGAGTAAACTGTTGTTGCAGTTAGTACACAAAAAACCACCATACTTATCCATAATATGCGGACAGAAAGTGAGACCTGTGACTTTAGAAATCAATCAGACTGTTACTGCTTGTTCAATTTCAAAAAAGAGTAAGAAAAAAGACTGTTTTAAATGTGCATTCATGCTTAAAATTTCTTTCCAAGCCTTCTCACCATTACCCACAATTCATTTAATTTTTTCAAGCTATGTGCATTGCATTTTGGGAAAAAAAAACTGTCCATAACAACATCCACAAAGAATGATGGTATACATTATGCTTACTGTCTGATTTGTGACACATTTTTTTTTACATATTTTCCATTGTAAAAACCCTACATACACCAATTTGATGAGAACTGCCAAGTAGTTGTGGAGTTTTTTCATGATTCTCTTTATTCATGTATAGTATTTGTTAAACAAAAAATATTATAACTCTAAGGCACAAAACAAGACCAAAAGCCATAGTTTTAATTGGATGAAATGTGATGATGGAAGTGTGAGAATTAGACCAACAGCTACCAACATTGGCATAATAGCTTTTAGCTCCCTGACTGTATCATGTACTGGCCTCTGAAAGGAGCAAACAAAATCAGCATAACAATCACATCCACAACAGACAGGTTCATGAATAAAAGATAAAGTAGCTTCACGTGTACTAAGTCAACAATGCATAAGGCTACATCCTCACTTATCATCAAACCTCCACTTGAATGAAGGAGCAGTTAAATTTCTTTCACACACAGATGATCTAACGTGCCACATGTTGAAGCAGACCGTTGATGAATAATTCAGTGCTTTTGGAAGAGGAGCCTTGAATAGAAGAGGATGTAGTCTAACTAGATTCCTCACCTAGAAGAGCCCTTTTTACCATTACAACTTCTCAAAAGACAGAACAACACAAACCCCTTTTCAGAGCTGGTCTCAAACAATTATCCATCTCCTAGTCAGAGGAAGAGCACAGAAGAAAGAAAGAGCTTGTCCTCTCAACAGGCTGAAGCATTCCTGTCATCTCTATGCTAAGAGTTAACAAGTGTTACACACTGTTATCCTGCTCACAAACCTATTGCTTCACAATAAGCTGGTTTTCTCTCTTGATAACATGCTTTTGAAGTTTGTAGAAGATAAAAAAGTGCGTCACTGGCCTTTTCTTAACCATGATAAGCAGTTACTGTTGATTACAAACATTTGAATACAAAAAGCTATTGAACAGAGAGTGTACATGTCGACTGCAGTAGCAAACAGCAATGTAAAACAGCACTGTACACATACAGTACAAACCCTACAACATGGCGGAGAATAATGTGGCTGATAGCATGCTAACAGAAAGACACAAGTCTTTCAGCAAAGGCAGCCAAATAAAAGGCGTTCTTTGTAACTCTGGGACACAGACACATTCATGATGAGCACACAGCTGCCACGCAATAACTTGTGTCATTTGACAAGAGAGGCACGACGTCCTCACCCTTGCCAGAGTGCACTAATAGCCTTTCCGGGGCAGAGACCAGAGCCCGCTAGCTGAAGCGAGGTCAACAAGCCATGAAGAGGGACCATGAAGGGACAGAGCCAGACAGAGCTTCTTGTCCCGAAACACAACAGTTCCACAATTAGGAGAAGAACCAAACAGGCAGAGGCAGCGACCAAGCTTTTAGTCATGGTGCTGGCATTCAGCTGCTCAGGGTTTCCATCAAGCCATGATGAAGTTTCCAGGACTTTTGCTCAGCCAAACAAAGACACTTCAACAACCTAAAATTATCCTGTGAACAATCGGAGAATTGTCCAGTTTTGACTACAATCCAGCTTTATGCAAAAGGAAAATGGCTTGGAACCCTCATGAAACACAATAAATATGTTCATTTTTTAATTATAAATGGGCATAATTATAGGAAATTCATAAAGAAAATCAGAAGCACCTCATTAAATGATCACTTCTGGATTGCTTCAATAAAAACTTACTAATATTCCATAAATTCCACAGTAAAACCTTTAAGAGATTTAGTGTAAGTAATATGAGATGTAAATAATATTATTTTATTAAGAAGAGCCATATTGACAAGCCTGCATGATCTAGGAGATCAACCAATTTTCCATTTGAAAAATAATTAAGATTTGATAATTTTGTCATAAGATTACGAATGAAAAAATACAGTGATTTATTTAAAAGTTGAAAAAAAAACAATCAAGATTGTGTGCTTTTTCTCTATGATGGCAAGAAGAACTCAGTAGTTCACATTTGATGGTAAGGGTACAGTAGTCCAGAAAATATGCTTTAAAAAAATGTATATTGGTCACAAAAAGTAAATGCATGAGTAGCAACAACAGATGCAGAGTCTGGACTGCAGATGGGCTGAGCGGGGAGGAGTCAGAGGCAACAATGCACAAAGATACAGAGACATAGTAGCCAGAAATGAAGTATGGAATACTGCTCCAAAATCTGAGGAGTATATTCAGGAAAGGAAACACATTCCTTTACAATGAAAACAGACCCTTTCCCTTACACACCAATCCCAGTGTGCACCACCCAAACGCCTGTTTCACACAGCTGTGCATTTATGTCCATTGAATCTCAAAGCTGAGGTAATATTGGTCTGAACTTTTGGTTAGCAGGAACTTGTGGGTCTTCAGTCCGCCCTGTTGCTTTGCTAATACTGTTACACATCATAGGACTGAACAACCCACACAAATATCTTTGGAGGCTTTGAAATGCCATCTAATCGGAAACATGACTAAGACCCCCACAGGCTTGCCTGGAATTTGGGGTGAAACAATACTGAGCAACTCTGCTCATCACCATGGCCCCCACTCACTTTCAACCTGCTATGTCAACAGGGCTGGTCAGCTGGAATGCAGGAGCCACTGCGACACAGTGAAAGTCAGTCCTGTGACTCTGCATGCTCCGCAGTCAGTCCCTTAAAATACTACCTCACTGTTATCTCTCACATTTCAGGTATGCACCACACAAGGTGAGACACGAGATATGGAAGGAAATAAGATTAAAATAATGCTTAAATGCAGCTCTCCTGAGGGGAATGAAGAAAAAACACCACACTGCAAGAAAATCGACCAATTAAACCAATTAAGGGAAGTTTGATTAAAAAAATTACCAAAATTACTGTTACCAAAATAAGGTTTAATCACAGCACTTATGACAGCCAATGAAAAGCAGTGTGAAGCACAGTCATTTATCTTCTTAGAAGCAGACATGTTGGAGAAAATTGTATAATCCCCGAAAGGTCCGGAACATCCTTAAAGTTTGTATTTACTTTCTTGAGCAAATTGCTTGATATTATGAGAAAACTGTTGACATTTACTGTGGGGTTGACAGTCTACTTTTTATACTCATTAGTGTCAGTACTCGTGCATTTCTCACATTTTATATACAAAACTACTCTGCAAAAACATGTTATTTTTCTACATTTGCAGCAATCTGGTGTTGTGATTTATAAAACACACACTTAGCTGAAAACGGTCTTATGACAGATAAGGATCATGGGTGTATGCATTCAGTGGAATATTAACATTTACAACAGATATATGATATATAGGAGAACAGTTATAAAAGGCTAATTTTATCTTTGGTCACTTTAAAGGCAGTGTACACCACACAGAAAATGTCAAACTGTCCAATAAAAACTGTCAAATGATATTCACTCAGACTGCAGTGACAGTAAAGCTCATATTTAAAGGTAGTTAAAATGTCACAGCTGACAATAAACTTGCAAGTAAAAGCTCTTAAAATTACTTTTAACTAACATTAAAGAATCCAACAACCCACTTCAAACATGGACATATTTTCAGTCCTTGTCCCAGATGACCCAAATTGTTGGTTTGCTGTCAAACCAGGCATCTGTATTCTAAAAACACATGCCAGGTTACATGACTGCACACGCCTGCAAACATCAGCTCATGAAGATTTCCTCCAGAAAAAAAAAACAAGTGTACGTACACACAGCTCCAGGACATCTTCACACATCAATCCAACAGTAAAATCTGTGTATCCTCATAAAAATATGCATCATGCGTAGCCTCAGTGTTCTGTAATCCTGACGACACAAGGCTATATTATTTGACTCATGCCCTCCTTGGTGTGACTAAGAGGACAATTATGCTGCACGCTGCCATGTGAAGGGTGAAGTTTCTGACCGATGAAGCTGCTTGTGTTATGAAACGCAGCCACCCTTTGATCCAGCATTAAGGTGTTCACACCTTCAGGAGGGAGCAGGAGTGGTAGTGCTTTGTCATCTCTTTTGTTATGCTGCCCTGCCCCCCTCTCCTATGACTGACCAGGTAAACGCAAAGAGCTCAGAGGTATGGAGAAAGATGAATGGGAGGTCAAGCCATGTTGTATGAAAAAAACTAACCACTGCTCCTCCTCGCCACATACAGCAGTCCATGAACGAGCTGCTGCCATGTAAAACTGTCTCGACGGACATCAACTGATATCTCTTGTTTACACTGTGGGCTGAACTCCTGACACGTAACAGATCCTACAGCTTATCACCCTTCAGTGTAGTCAGTCCGTCTCAATTATTTACCACCACTGCGCTCTTGACTACTTATTGGCTGAAGGTCAAGTGTGGCTTTGTCTACAGTGGCTCACACACACACACACACTTAGTTACCACTATATCTGTCTTCCAATGATTATTTCAATGGAAGTACACCTTTATCTGGAAACAAATTAACAAGGTGAACAGATATGAGCTGACATTTCCAAAACAATCTCAGCACTGCCCTTGCTCACTCGCCACCAGGTTATCCTGAATTCACACTCTCATACTCAAACAAATGTGTCATAGCTCACTTATTGACTGCCAACCTGCTTAGCCGCTACTCCTTACATTTCTGAAAGCCTAACAAAGAAGTGTTGATTTAAACAGAATAATTAACTTTTTTACTCTTTAGACAAAGCTGAAAAATAAGGCTCAGATCTAACCAAAAGACCAACAGTCTGAGCTGTCACGTCTGCTCAAACTTGTCTCCTACCTGACGCGATCCTCTTGAGAAGTTGTTGCCTGGCAATGATCCTGCCAAGCCTGTACCCGGAGCGTCTGCGGTGATGGTCCATTCTCAGGTAGATATCCTGAGTCTCTGGGGTCATACTCCCAAGACACTCGCTGCCTGTGGACTCTGAGAGCTCTCGAAACATAGCTGAAACACTGTTCCCCAAACAAGCCTCTGACCGCTGGCTGGTACACGCTCACCCACACACTCTCCCACAAACAGAAAACTTCACATACAGGCGCAAAAAAGCCTTAAGTGAGCTGAGAGAGACACCAGAGCAGAGGCAAGGGGGAGGAGTGCCAACACTTCATCTGCAGGTCACATGACCACACTGAGGCCAATAGCAGGGGAGCAGTAGGAGTACTGCCCACCTTGCTGAGCTGAATCCAGTGTCTGTGTGAACGCTTGTCAACTTCCCCCTGCTCTGGAGGGAAATATAAATACCACTGGAATGCCGATGAACTGACTCAGGAGAGCAGGAGTGGAAGAAAGAGGGGTGTGGGAGGGCTTACAAAAATAGTGGTTTTGGACCCGCCCTGCACTAGAACAACTCTTCTGCTGTTGCTGTTCACACAGGTGCCAAGTTTACTGGGCAAAAGTGAGCCTGTGCCATTTTAGAGGAATACAGAGAAGAGAGAAGAAGAGGGAGAAGTTGTCTTCCTGGTCGGAGAATGCTAATTTTCTGCTCCCCCACCCCCACCACATAACCCCTAGTTCCCGCCGCAGGAAGGCCTCTCAGCAGGTCTCCTCAAAGTGTCAGCTCCTCAGGGGAAAAAGAAATTTTAGCTTGAATACATATGAGTGACCTATATCCCCTTCACTCAATACAAAGGGAAAGATCAGGCCCCGGCTTGTCATCTGTTCACTGCTGGTGGCTGTTCAGTGACAGTTGTGACAATGAAGCCCTGGTCCCTACTGCCAACTAAAAATATATAGTATTTAATAAAGAATATTAATGTTCATGAATATACTTTTGCATTTAATATATGAGAAATGCTAAAAGGTGATTTAAGATATGTGTCAATAAACATCAATCAAACTGACTTTAAATTAAGTTTGCACACAACACAAAAAAAAATGGGGCTCTTGAATAATTTTAATTAATAACCTATACTATCCTATACCATGCTACAGTATACTATACTATACTACACTATACTATGCTATACCATTCTATACTATACTATTCTATACTATACTATACCATACTATACTATACCAAATGATGCTATAATTTTCAAATAGACTATGTGGGTTTTACTCTATGTTACATTTCATTTTCAACTGGAAGAGTTGTGCTTAAGGACATCAATCAAAAACAAAACAAAACAAAAAACCTAAAAAAAACAAAAACTAAATGGAAATACACAAAGATTATACACAACGTATAATCCAAATGATTTACAGACCTTATGCAAACTGAAAGGCTACAACAGCAAAAATAAAATTTGCATTATTTCTAATTTAATCTCTTCAGTAGCTCTTCCCTAAACATTGCCAGTGAGCATTGTGGGACTATAGTGTCTGTCAACAGCAATGTTTTCAGTGTAAATGCATAGACTCAAAACCAACTTTGAAATATTATATTACATACGTTTTGAACACTGCCTCAATCCATACATTTAGTGATAAACTTTAGTGTACATAATTCATCCACCACATGTACACATATGGCTTATATTGTTACATTTTTGGCCACTGGTGATTTAAATCAACTGTATCTGCAGCTACTTTTTTAATGTTATGTTACAGTAGAGCTCAGACTATTCTTTGTTCTTTATCATTCTCACACATACTTGTTTACCCTTTTTTTCGTGATTCTAGCTGTGCCTCTGTTCCTGTGCAGGTAACCTGAGAGAAATGTAAAACCAGAGTCAAATTCTTGTAAGTGACAGACTTGGCCGATAAAGTAGATTCTAATGAATAAAAAGTAATGGTGTAAGGTAATTTACACCATTTGAGACAATAATATTTAATGTAAGCTAAAACTCAAAGGCTGGTTTACAGCATAAAACAACAATCTCCTCGCACTTGCAAAGTCCACATCCGCACAAGCTGACCCGCCCAGCGCCAGTGCTGGCTCCTGCCACTCTCCTGGTGACCTGGACTGTGCATACAGGCTTGCCTGTGTAGTGTAAGCATGGCGCCATACATGTGAATGGAGCACAAATGGGCAAGCGACCAAGTCAAACACAGCCCCTGTCTGTTTCGCTCCCTTGCTGGCAAAATCCACCCTAGCTTAAGCTCACAAAGACCACAATTCAGCAGCACACTTCAGAGCCCGCTGCAGGTTTTCATAAACTTCTCCTTGGTTTAATGACCCCCTCCACACCCTCAGGTGGAGCTTTGAATGTGTGATTGTTGCTTTTTTAAGGTACTAGGTGGTGGTGCGACACTACTCAGATGATTTCATTGGCAGTGGCTCATTTTTTACACACACAAACACCTGTGTTCATTCATACTGTACAAGGATTGCTTCAGCTGTCAGATGCTAAAAATTGAGTGGCAGCATGATTTCCCTGAACTCATGTCTGTGTTTTTTTTCTTCCCTCCCAGTCTAGACGAAGAAACTTACCGAGCGCATCACACATATCAGATTACGGAATCAATCAGCCACTGCTATGCAACATCTTAACGAATGAAATTAATGGTGTTTTCATCTCTGTCTGCACTTAAATACCTCAGTGGGGATTGTGAAAGCACTACAAGATCTCCAGTGTTCACTTCTGTTGAACCTGTGTTTAACTGTGTGCTGCATGCCATGAAGAAATGGCTGTGGTGTCCTTAGTGGGAGTGTGTCAGGCGCAGTGACTCCAGCCCTTATCAAACTTGCTCGAACACGTCTCTGTCTGGGTTTCAGAGCTCAAATACTATACAGAATGGCAACAGGAATTCAGACTCACGTTACACACTAACACAGACCACAGCTCTCGAAGATGCCATCACAATGAAGGCAGTAAATGTTATTGTGCGATGACAAATTAAGCCATGTTGAAATGCAACTGTAATGCAATATCCATGCTTCATTCATTCTCCCAAGCAGCACTTAGCCACAGTTCAGCCAGGTGTGATTACAAAAAGGAAAACTAATACTCTGAATCATGGTGTAGAAGCACAGGGCCCACAGATGATGAGTAAGGAGGCAGTTGAGTGGGGTTTAGACACTGCTCTGATGTGGTTTGATTCGGTGGCAGACACATGTAATCTGCGCTGGGCAGTTCTTATTCTAGTGCGGCTACGTTTCCTGTGGTTAAGGCTTAAGAATAGCACCAGTGTGACTGAAGGTTTCCACCTCATGAGCCACCAAATGTCTGAATTCTGAGCTCAGGTCTGGGAGAAAATCCCACTTTAACACTGCAAGTCCAGTTGTGCCGCTCTGCAGGTAACCTGAGGCATTTGATAATTTAGTAATGGCCCAGTGGAGAAGGTTGGAGGTGCTTTGTGGCAAACGTTTTACACACTGTGAGTCACCACAGTGGGGATCACACCATGCATAATAATTCAGAGCCTTAATCTTATCTTTTAACAGCAAGCACTCCTCCAGCAGCTGCATGAAGCTACCGGGTTTTCCCCAAAACAGAGGTGTGTCCCAACATATTTAGGCTTCTCCCCTGCAGATTAATAAGCAATACATGAGTAATAATATATATTTGGTGGATATAATTCTAATGCATCAGGGAGATGATAAACCTCTTTCATTAAAACTTCAGATTTCAGATTTCTTATCATATCCGAATGCAGTTACGCTGGAATTATTTTGACTTGTATCAGGAAATGATCTGGCAAAGCACTATGACTAATGGATTATGACTTACAGATCATCAGTGTGTAACCAGATGACTTTGTCACTTGTAAAAGCAGTTACTGTCTTCCTGGAATTAATGTTGCAGTAAAACAGGAAAACAAACAAAAAACACTCCACATTTTAACATAAGCCATAAATGATATGCTTGCACTCCTTCACACAAATGAAGTTGCAAACTATAAAGCTGATCTTTCAAAACTTTCGGACTGTAAAACCAATTTACTCAGGTGATGCATGTTCCAGACTCGCAACTTAATATTTCAGATTCACAGCCCAAATATTTCTCTAATAGTGTTTCACCAAATCCTCTATTTTCATTCTTCTGTGAGGAGAACTGACTTAACTCAAAGTCAAACCCTTATTGTGTAAAATGATTTAATGCTTTGTGAAATATAAATTCATTTATTCATAAAAAGTAAAGACAGCTCACATATATCAGTATGTGACTCCTGCTTTCTAGTCAACCAGTGACAGATAAAAACCATTTAACCACTCAGGTATATATGAAGCCTGCCTTTTCTTTCTCATTGTTTGCTTACTGCAGATTGCCTTCTCACACAGCAGCAGGATTTTAAAAATGTTTAATGAATAGGCTTCACATTTCTTATCTGATAGATTGTTGTACTTAATTTAAGTCAATCTGGTGTGTCTAGTGTGCAAAAAGGGTTTAGCATTTCTCTTTAAAAGCTAACTTCCACAGATGCCATTCCTCAGTATTTGACTGTAAATAGGCCACCATCTGTGATTTGACACACATTAATTTCCTTCTTGACTGGCCAGATTGTCTGATGAGTTAGAAATTACCTGTCAGCGATCAAAAATGCCTGACCTGAATTTAGGGCAAATCCAGAGTTTTTCTTTATGATTTAAGTTGAATTTGTTTTGGAAATGAAAGATGATTTTTTTTCCCTGCCTGCCCCATATTTCACGTTAGCCTTGAATTCAGCCTGATATTCATAATAATCATCATCTAAGAACAGACAAGAGAAGCCGCAGATATGTATGTTCACAACACACCTAGTTAAAGATAAACACAAGAACTTACTTGTAGGCATCAAAAATGTACATAAACATTCACAGAACTTTCAATCTCTCTGTCAGGTCAGTCAGCTGCATCAGGTCCATGTCCCTTTGTTTAATGTGTAGCTCAAGGTCTCAGGAGTGCAGACACTGCCAGATAAATGGCACACATCACTGAGATACACAATGAGTAAGGAAAAGAATGTGGGATCAATGTGTCAAATATCCACACAATGCCCTCTCAGCTGCTGCATCAGTAACATGCCTTAGCAGGCGACACAGCTGAGCGGAGCATGTATCAGACTTCATACTCAAAATACAACAAAACAGCAGCTTTGAGTCCTTTGAAACAAAGTGAACACACTTTGCCTGGTTTTTGTTTGTATGACATTCCACACTCAGACCCCTCCTAATGAAGACAGCTGTGGCTCATGTGGCTTTCCCTCACAAGGAGCTGCTGCATTCAAGTCACCGCAACTAGTGGTAGATGTCAGTTACAGCACAAATTCCTGATTTCAACTTTCAACACACAAAAACATGAATGAACATCAAACTCCTCAGTGTTTTTCCTCACATTTATCCCAAATTAGTTTTAGAGCTGAACTGAAATATTTTTCCACATTGTAGTATTTCATATACATATTTTTTTTCCATGGGAAGATTCTATGAAGCACAATATCGAAAGCTTTAAAGAAAACTAAAAATCCAAATCAACAATGCCATCTTTAGATGGCAGCATCCAGAGGATGACTCTTGACCTCCATGACTCCATACACATTATGTAAGAGAATGTTTGTTTGAGAGACTTGGCTTGGGATATTAATAACAATAAAGTTCAGTGTGATTGAACAATCCTTGGCAGCACAATTTGTCTTCTCCTCTAGAGAGATAGGTGCTGTTTAAGAAGTTTGAGCAAATATGAACAGACCACAACAGAGGAGTCGCGTTGCAAGGAAAACATCTGGGTCTACAGCCGGGTTATAACAGCAAACAGGCAAACAGGAGATACACTTCTAATCCCTCCATAATGTTTAAATATGAAACTAATGTACGCAGCCGCAATATTGTCACCTATGTACAGAAACAGGAAAATAATGTAAAGTAAACATAAAGTTAGACTGGGAGACAGAGACTAGATGGATTCAATGGATGGATGGATAGA
The DNA here is from genome assembly GCA_029814765.1 of Acanthurus leucopareius. NCBI lineage: Eukaryota > Metazoa > Chordata > Actinopteri > Acanthuriformes > Acanthuridae > Acanthurus > Acanthurus leucopareius. The sequence goes on along the minus strand of JAQMCX010000055.1, from coordinate 2,107,932 downwards.
CAGAGGCTATATGATCGTTTTAATGCTTTAATTAATGCTTTAAAATGTTCATGTTTTTATTTAATGTCATCTATACGCAGGTTTGTAACTTTATACTACAATGCATATGAAAAGAATGATCATGTGTTGCCTACCCTCATTCATCCATCAACTCCGATTGCAAAAATTACCCATCAGCGCCACTCTGCGGTACTACAGGGACGTGGTCGTTTGAATTTGGTTTTATTAAATGAACACCCTACAATAATATATGGCCGATGATTCATCTACACGTGTTCAAAATGTTGTTAATTGATTTATTAGTCAGACATTAAAATAGGCGGAAATGAAGGGAATGTTTTCAACAGCGCACAACTTCGGCTCTTTTACAGTCACATCTTTAATTGTTTAAAATGAATTGGACTGCATGTACATTTTTATCTGTACGTCTAAGGATCAACATGTTTTAGCATTGCACTTTTCATTTTCATTTTCAATCGTTATGGGAAAGAAATGTACCAAAACCAGGACCAATTAATTCAATTTTTAAAAATGTATTTTTAAAGTAAGCACCCCATGTTGCACCACTTTTATGATACTTTAGGCACACCAATGATACTTGCGTCGTTTCCAAATCCCACCCGCCAAAAATGAGCTGAACTGTGGTAGTTAACCTCTTTACTCTCTAAACGGGTTAGGGTCTGCCTGTAAAGGGCTACTGACCTGCCAGTCTCCGCTCCCTGACATTCTTCCAGAGTAAATCCCAAGCTTTGGATGTGGAGTTCCGCAGCTGCTCGCTGAAGGACCGCCGCAGCTTCAGTTTCGCTGAGTTTCTTCTAGATGTCATCGCAAATCCGCCGCTCGCTCATAATAACAAAATCCTCTTCGTCTCACACGAACCCGTTATGTTTCAGTGTCCGACAGAAAATCACCTTCCCTTATCCCCCGTTATTAACCTTTTCTCTCCTACAGCAGCGGACCTGACTTTCGGAGCCGGTTTACAAACACAACTGTCAACATTTTGAGGGAAAAAATAATTATATTCCTCTCGGCAGAGAAACGCAGATCAGTGAAACGAGTAAAAGTAACAAAGTGATAGTAAAGCACCGGGACAGACTTTCACACTTCACACCAGATGTGTGTGTACGTGCGTCTGTGTGTGTATGTGAAGAGATTCACGCGCAGCGAGCGCAGCGAAGAAGAGGGACCTTCAAGTGCTGCGGGAAAACTGAGGATTCCCAACTGAGCGCATGCGATCCCTTCAACACAGTGCGAAGTTTGAATGGAGAAAAGAAACTGGGAGCTCGGAGGACTGATGATAACAACAGATGTCGACATTTAATTGTTTCAAAACTTTTTTGCAGAATATGTAGATATGTATTGATAATTTAGTTTATTCAGTCTATGTTTAATATTAAGTTATGTCGCACACTTTATTACCCAGCAAACAGACATTTTTGTGATGTTCCATGAGGAATGTCACTTGGCAATATTTTCTGAAACCCTTAAAAAACATCACAAGGAGGCCTGCGTGTTTTGTCACAGTCATGTGAGTGTTAATTGGTTTATGTGCAGTAATTTATCAGAGGAACAACAAAAGAACATTCCTTGCAGTAAGGCTGAAAATATGTTTCGGGTCCCACTGCAGAAACACAACTGTAATTGTGTTACAGATACACTACTATGTCCTTCCTCCTATATCCATCAGGTTAAAAGAGGCAGAAACATGCTTTTAACAAGACTGACATAATAAATACAGATAAGTACTTAGAGAGGAAAAGTGTAAAATTGTTTTTCCAGAATGTTCTTCAGACTTAAAATTGCTCCTTCAGTACAAACTGTTCTTAAGACTGCAGCTGAAAATAGCTGAAAAGCTATAGTTAATTTAGATTACGACTACTGTATGTAGTAATGCTGTAATGTCGGAAAAACAATGTCTGGCTGCTATATTTAGCGCAAGTTTCCCCTTTAGTTTCCTTTGGGAGAACAACTTAGACAACCCTGACGGACATGATTTCCAGAATATAACAACCGCCAGACAGAATTTCAAACACAAGTCCTTTTTCTAACTATTTTTAGACAGAAAGCGTTTTGGCAGTTTTCTTCACAGGGTTCAAAGGAGGAACTAAAAGCTCTACGTAGAGCACCTAAAGGCACCACAAGCTGCAAACCACTCAACACCCCCCCCAACCACCACCACAAACACACAGCAGCTCTCAGATGACACATTTCAAACCTGAACTATCACTTTCCTCAGCCCCGTCTCTAACTTCATTATCATCCCCCAAAACAGCAAGCTTTGAAAATTCACTACAACATTACAGAAATGTTTAATTACAGGAAAATGTGTACGTGGTGATCATTACCTCTACAATCATTTCCCTTCATACAAAATAAACCCATTTATTGACTTTTATGAGGATTCCCATCAGATTGTTGTCTATTATTCTAAAGCTTAGTGAAAGTTCAGAGAGTTCTTCCCAGGTAGGTAAGAGTAGGTCAACCCTCCAACAGAAACATGGGTTCAGTTTCAGCACCATTTACTTTTGTTGTCACAATATCTAACACCGCAGATGCTGAAAAGAAAAGAAAACCTCAGCCCACTTCTGAAGAACAAACATGCTAAGTTCTTCTATAAGTCTGCTGCTGCCTTCTCAACTTCAGTAATCATTATACCATAATTATTCTAGGAATTTCCTCCTATTATTGTGTGCCCATTCAGGCAGTGCATGACCTAAAAATGGTGATATCATATCAGCTGCATGAGTTTCTTGTTCACCAGCTGGGATTACTGTTATAACAGGTTTAATACCATTATAAACACAAAGTGTTAACACAGAGCGGCTGGCTAAAGATTGACAGTTTCTTAAATGAATAAATCTCTGCTGACCTGAGTTTGCCCTCTCCATATGAAGCTGAGCTAACATTACTTCATTTCAATAAGGAGAGAGCCCCCATTTGCCACTGAGCAGGACGGCTGATTTACACATTATTACAAGGTCACAAAATGAGATAAGTGAGCGCCAAAGGAGTGTGCAGCTAAAGGGGGAATATTAATGACGGAGTCAGCTTCCCATTTGCTCTGTCTGAAACTGACATGTACGATCAGGAGGAATAAATCCAAAACTTGCTTATGAGACGCGTATCTGCTCTCATCTTACTGAATCCTGACATGAAAACATTGGCATCTACATATCTCAGGTTAAGACTCTGCTAAAGACAGAATAACAGAAACATCAAAGATCATACCCTCCTTTGAAGCTAGATATGTAATCTTGCTGCTTATTCATGGCAGAGGAACAAATTCACAGAGTGTGACAGCTTTTTTTTATCTGCATTTGGATCAGGCTGAATTTGTCACCTTTATTTTAAAGTTTAGTGAGTCACAGGATTGAATATGTGAGGAGAACATAGATGCTTTTTTGGGTCAGCGTGGGTCAGAGGGAGTATTCTGTCCACCAGTGATCAGCATGTTGCTATTTTCAGCCTCACTTGTTCAGACCCCAGGCTAAAATGCAGCTTGGCAGACAGAAAATACACACACACACACACACACACACACACACACACACACACACACACACACACACACACACTTGTCAAGAGAACCTGTTTAATTTGAGCCTGTGACTTTTCAGGAAGGGTCAGCGTTAGGCTGAGTCAAGCAGCTTGTTTCATGCTGTCATGTGTAGCAGGACACTTGTAGAGAAAAGAAAAAAAATCTGGCAATTTAATACACAAAACATTAATCCATCAATTCAAGATAATACAAGTTTTATATCTTCTGTGGTATGACTGTGGCCAAGCAGCTAAAGTGGGTTGTTTACTGTTCACACGGTTGGTGGTTCAAACTTCCTCCTGTCCTTATGTCAAAGTGGTGTTTGTAAGGACACTAAACCTCAGCTTGTTCTGTGGTGGATGCACAAGCTAGCACATTCCTAAATACTGAGCCCAGATAAATGAAGACTGTTGCATCAGAAAGGACATCCAGTGTAAAAAGCCTATATCAAATCAAATATGTGGATCATGAAATCAGATTTCTAGGGTTGGGCTTGGCCTGTTTTGTCAGTAAGAGAAGAATACCAGCAGTTTACTTCCTACAAACTTCATTAAATTACAAAGATAACACAGAATCTTGGATTGTTTTACAAAAAAAGAGCACTAAAACAATCTTCAAACCATATTTCTCCATCATTGTACTAATTCTTTGGATGATATAGGTTGACACGGGTTAAAAAACAAGATAATGAATGAGTGTGTTAGCTGTCAATGTTGCAAACAAGGTTTCAATCTCCAGGACAAGTGACTGACAAGGCCTGCATGGACAGACAGGCAGACAATACCATCCCTGTCAGCTCCTGACAGTAAAAGTGATGGAGGAAGCGCAGCAACGAGGTTCTGACCTCTCTCCACATGAATCACCACAGAGGTAAACACTCCCCTCTCCTACTCTAAAAGAAACAACCTTGCACAATAAAGATGAGCATTATCGCAGCGAGTGTCATTGTGGCGAGACGATGACTTAGCCTCTGGAGTGGTCTTTGGCAATGGAAGTAATAGCAGATGCAAAGAGAGGAAACATCAATCAGCTTGAGAATGTTTTCCCTTGGCTGACTCACCCACTTGTTTGTTTTGGCCAGGCAGCTTTTAGTAAGCGCTCATTTTCCCATTTTCCCTGAAAAACCTGGCATGTTTTCTGGACTAGTTCTGGTCAACTCTCTTTGACCATCTCAGCCCCTGTCTTTTATAAACACACACAGATAAACACACACATATTTATTTGTCCACAAGATATCTAAATTCTAAAGTTTGCTGTGTGTGTATGTCTGGTGACTGATGCGGAATGCTGCCCCATGGCTGCAGTGGGAAAATCCCACATGTGAGGAAACTGATTTCTCCTCCACGATTGGGTCATGCTGTTGGCCAGGAGGTCTTACACCAGGCCCCCTTCAATAGTCTGGGAGATTGCGCTTCCCAGCCTAATGGAAACAAGGCTCGGGGAGCGGGGAGCGGGGAGATCTCCCCTCCACCTCCACCCTGGCCCCTCAGGGCTCGTCCCAGGCATGTGCTATAAATTTCCTGACCATATATTCCCAAGTCGAGTTCATTTTTCCAGAGGAGCCACACATGTGGTGTATATCTGGGTTTAGATTATGGGTTGGGGAAGAAGGAGTGACTTAGGTCCCAATCCATTAAAGAGGCCACTAATTCTATTTTCTTAGAGGAACATTTGTTGTAGAGGTTGTTTTTTATAGAATCATTCATTTACAAACAGATGATCAATTATGTCATATCTGTTTTTTTTCAAAGTAGAAGACAAAACATAAAAACCCGCAGTTTGTCATATGACTCACTATTTTTTTTCATCCAAATCTGCCTGCTGTAGCAGTTTATTACATAACTTCTCACACTAAATTACAACCCTAAGTGAGATTAAAAAAAAAGAAAAAGAAAAAGAAAAACTCTACACTTTATTTCAATATCATGAAACATATGTTGAAGTGAGAGCTCACAGGGGTCAAAGTTCCTATAAAGAGGCTTGAAGAATGTAAAACTGGCACGACAAGCGTATGTGGCTTTTGTTTCATTGAATGACAAAGCATGTAATGCTGTCAGGTCTGAATCTGTTAGGGCTGCATTGCCCACAAAAATGCATGGGAAAACATTTACACCACTGTCCAGCACCTGGTTTCTATTAGAGCAATGAGGATCTAATCACAGAGGTGCATTTCTCTCTCAATCACTCTCCCGCTTTTTCTCTCAAAGGTGGCAGATTTAAAATAAGCTCATTTTATATTGATTTGAAGTTATTTTCAAACTGGTCTGAAATCGCCTTTTTCCACCAGGGACTATTTTCCATTACCTCTCTGATGATGTGAAATGGAAATAGAAGGAGTTTTGCTCTAAGGCCCTTCATAGCAATCACCTGTAAATACAGCTGACAGGATAACTCTTCATACATTACATCTCAGGATATACATTAGCATGACATTAGCCTTCACAAAACTAATGCAAACAGGAAGTTGATGTTTATATTTCAGGATGATCGTCACGACAGAGAGAGTGGAAAAGAGTCTCACACAGACTGAAACTGACAGCTGAAATAAGACGAAACCTATTGATGGTCATAAAGTTTTCCCTCCTATGCCAAATATGAATTCCTATTGGAAATGAGTTGCAGTTTTGCCTACAAAGTTCTCAAGCTACAAATTATTCTTAAAGTTATATATAACATCTCTACTTAATTGAATCCAACTGTGTCAATCAACATCTGGGTGAGCAACCAGACCACATGTTTTCAAAGCTTGAGTCAGCAACAGAAGAAAAACACAAGGAGTACAAGAAAAAAAATAATAGCTTTTATGCCTCCACTCTAATAAAAACTTTAATTTACATTTTAAATAGAAAATTAATGGTCATTTCCAAATGTGAGGCCTGTGTGGACTTTGTAATCAGCTTGTCCAACGATTCTGTTCGACTCATCAGCCATGAAAAGCTGGAAGTACAGTGTAGGTATTGTTTTCAAACTGAGACACAAACAGCTCCTGCTGGGCCCTTAACTTTTAAAGCCGCTGAGCCAGAGAGCAGAGAGGATGCAGGAAGTCTGCTCTGCCTCTGCCTGCTATTGCTCTTTGATTACTGAGCCAAATTGTTTAATCAGGTCTGAAACCACAAGAAAGCCGCAGTGCTACACTGCCCCGGGACAGAGCCTCTTTTAACGGAGGGCTGTTTTTTTCGTTATCTGGGCACAGGTGGAAGCGCACAGCTATGTAAATCTCCAGTAGCATGGTCGCTCCCGTGCAAAAGGACACGGTGTTTAGTGTGAGCTGTGCCACGTGCTCTACCAACTCAAGGATGGAGATGCGAGGGCCGCAGGCTCAGCGGAGGCGCAGACTTTTTGCCTCCCTGCAACATCTGGAATCTCTGTGGTTTATGTGGGAAATTTAGGAGGCCAGTGACAGAGCCAATGTGGTTACAGTATCGAAACCGACCCTGCGGAAATGTTCTTGGCGTGGAAACAGTGTGTGTGCTGTATGTGTGTGTATGTGTGTTTGTATGTGTGTGTGTGTGCACGTGTGTGTGATCACTGAGGAACTACAGAGTGAAAAAGCTTTGGATGAGAAAGGAGTTAGTGTTTGGATTCATTTCCAGCAGAGAAGTGAGCATACACAGGAAAGGTACGAACACACAAACACACGAGAGGAGATAACAGGACTCGAGCCTGTTGACTGTTTAGTCACTTCATCCTGGTGCGGGGTCCTGAGGTAGTGTGGTCCTTCCTGGCTCATTACTTCCTTAATCTTGTTTCTGCCTTTCTTCTCAGTTGGCAGCTGAGTGCTGGACCAACCTGTTAGCTTTTGTGTTGTCTCTCTTACACACACACACACACACACACAGCCCCACACACACAAAGTTTGTGTCTGTCCTCCTGCGACTGGCCTGCATCCTGACACGGCTGCCCACGTCTCCTTCCTCTTACTTTACAAAACCCAGGCCTAAATTCCCCAAGACATGCACACACACATATGCATACAGGAAACACTCTCACCTTGGTTGTTGTGAGGATGTTGTTCCTCAAAGGATTTATTGACTGATTCTTTTCTAATTGGCACCGGTGCTAAAAATTGGGGATTTGAACAATAAAACTGTTTCCTTGCACCGAAGAACTTAAACTGGCAGATAATACAGTTTCTGTTCCAACGGCCCAGCGAACACACACAAACATGATGGGAATTGTTGAACAAGATGATCTCATTCAGTGCAAAGGCCTTGAAGGCATTATTAAATGATATTATGGGCTATTTTATTTTTGATAGCTTCAATAATTGCAATGAAAATGTTGAAATTGCAATAAAAACGTTAAAAGATTTCAGAGCGGGTAAACCAAATAGTTTCTCTAATGTTTGCACAACCTTGACAAATTACTGTATATACAAAGAAAAGTCTAGAAATACTACCAGGCCTCTTTTTTTCCCCTCTCTCTTTGCCTGTCAAACAGCCGAGCTGGCCTCTGCTCTCAGGAAACCACAAGTCATTTTCCATCTTTCCATGTGTGGAATTTTTCATGCACTCGTCATGCCAGCAGCACCCTTTATATTCTGAGCTGGATCTACGGATGACGACTCGGTTATAAATTTAGCGCATGATGTCATTGATCTGGCACCTGTTCGGCAATGGACAGACCGGGAGCAAAAATAACGGTACAATCTCATGAAAATGGATTTTCCTGCAATACTTAAAGGCTACATATGTATTAAATCAAGACGTTTCACAATGTCCACGTCTGTCTTTAAATAGTCAGAGAGCAGATGAAAATGCTTGGCCATATTCAAACAGCGCTGTGGAAAAAATGTGCTACGTTGCCTTTTCTTCTCAATGCCAAAGCCACTTCTAATGCACCACACACACTCTTTGGTGTGATACAGAGGTTAAGGTGGATCACTGACACGTCTCTTTTTCAACTAAGTCTAAAAAGTCCAGTGTTGTGTTGACTCTGATGTCATGTCTCTGTAAAGTTTACAAAATCTCCCACTCAGTGAGAAATTCTACATATTTCTTCTTATTCATTTACTTGCATTATGTTTACACTACCTTTACTGTAAAAAAAGTTCAAACTAAATAATAAGGCATACACACTAATAGAATAAGAGTCACATATCATTTTTACATAACATTTTTTTGCAGAACAAACACTTTTATTTTGTACACCTCGAGTGCATTTTGTCCTTATGTCTGTGCATACACTCCAGTAGATTTGGATGGATCTCAGTACCACTTCCACCATTGCCCAGAAGCACGGAGGTATACCTTCAAAGACTGACAGTTGCTGTGTTACTAATTCTACTTTTAATAACAAAAATATATAATGGTAAATATTAACTGCACATTTTAGGTTCCAACAGCACAAACTGTCATTTCAGATGATGATTACAACGTAAGCCATATAACCATAAGTAAGTGGACACCCTTTCCAAGTAAAAGAAATCTGAATGCTGCAGCAAAAAAAGACACTTTAGGCAGTAGTGTACTTCTACATACGTGGCAAAAACGTATGCACGGCCCTTTCCTGTTTCACAATGAAAAAACTGCTGTGCACAAGATTAAAGGTTCATATCAAAATGTTTGGTGTGGATGAACTTGACCAGCCCGGACAGGGGCCTGACCTCATCCCCGTCACCAACACCGCCGTAACTTAAACATATGAGCCAAGACTCTTCACCCAACCTCACCTTTACCTCACTTTTGGTTAAACAACAAGAATATTCCAGCAGTCAGGGGCCATGATCTGGTGGAAAGTCTTCCTTGAAGAGTGGAGGCTGACAGAGCGGATGATCATGGCTTTTAGAATTCTAAATGAATTGGAAAAATAATACAATTCTTTTAAGATGATCTAGTCCATTAAAAGCCCAACAGCTTACCCCTGGGAAATATGTGACACTTAGCTAAGTTTTGTCCTTTTCTGACACAACAAAAAAACTCTTTCAGAATAAAAACATAGCTGAGGTCAGAGTCCAGTAAAGGCCAGTGAATAATAACACAGTTAATAATCTTGCTTAGAGCTCAAAACATCAAAAGCTATGTATGATTTCAGCATTCAGCCTGACAGCCCCTTTGTCTTGTTGTACATGCTCTGATTACAACTACGTAGGTGACAGGCAATTTCATATGTCCTCATTTGTTGCCATGAAGCCCCTTGTGATGTGTATATTATGGTCCCTAACAGGCCTCCAGAGAGGGAGAGAGACTGCAGCTGTCTGAGGTCACAGTCTGCTCTACCAGCAGGCAGTGACCCTGGGTGAGACTGAAGGCCGGGGCTCTGAGAACAGCTGAGGAACATGCAGGAGTCGAAAGCAGAGAAGACTGCTCTGCTGTAATGCTTTAGCAGCTATAGGCATTATATAATACCCACTGGTGGTCAATCTATAGCTAGACTGGTGATTTATATAGCAGTGTATATTCACAGAGGAGTCATTTCACTCTAAGATGGATGCTCATATTGGCCAGGCCCATGCTGTGGAAGTCACTAGCGAAAGGCTGGTAAATGATTGTAATTTAATCGTGCAATTAATCCAAATCATCTGGGTCAGTTTAAAGGTTCCGTTAAAAAAACTGTCCTTGGACTTTTTTTTTTCACATTAGCTATTACAGTAAAATCTGTGATGATGTTTCACGAAAATAATAAATGTTTCACATCCTGATCAAAACACTTCAGGAAAAAATCCTCAAAAAGAGACATAATTTTGAGTTACTAGTAACAGACACAGCAGAAAAACTAAACAAGCGCAACCGCTGAGGAGAAACATGCTATAAAGCATCTACAGACATTTTTAATTTCATCCCCAGATAATTTTAGGAAAAATACATCACAAAACAGTTGGAAATAACCGTGCATGCAGGGCCAAAATGCCACAGCTCGTTCTGCTCATCACTAGAAATATTGCCAAAAAAAAAATATAAATCTCGCCAACACCTTTTTACTTTCACGACAAGTATTTGCTGCCTTGGGTCACCAGATTAACACATTTCTCTGGCGTTACATCCCACACATTCAATGTTTTCTTCATCTTACTTTCACAGTCTAGAGCACATGCCACAGACACTTGTTTCATTCTGCTGATTGATTGGATGACCCAGAAATCAGACTGAATAAAAGCAGCAAGGCAGGATCAGCAAGTGACATTGAACACAACAGAGAATTCAGAAATAGCCAGATTTAAACACTCAAAATAGTCCTTTTCCCTCTCTACTGCAGCTTCTCTCTGGGAGTCATTCACACCAATCTGTGAGGGACACAGGGCTTTACATTACTTTCTTTACAAACAGAGGGAAGTCTCAGAGGGATTCACAGAGTTTCCTCTTTGCTCTTCTTCTAATCAGTGGTAGGAGATTTCCACATTGAAAGCAGATTAGCATATTCATTCAGGGAGTGGATGTGTGTAAAGGCACATGGTCAGAGGCAGAGTGGGAAGCTGCAGACTGACAGTTCCACGCCAGAAAATGCTGTTTGTGCCTCACATGACGGTGATGTTTATCATAACAAAGCACATGACCATTTATTTATGCAAGTTAAAAGTCACCGAGTTCTGCATAACTGCTTCTCATTGGACCCTGTCAATCTTCCTGTTTGTCAAACTCTTTCCCCTACATTCTCTATTTTCTGGTAAACACAAACACATTTACAAAATAAGCATAACCTGTCCTCAAAATTATAGCCACATCCATTACAAAATCTTCTGTCTGCCCGCTGCTAAATATGTGTTGTAGGCCAGACAGATGTATGCAACTTCATCCTCCTTATCTGTTCTGTATCCCTGACAGAAACCTGGCTGGATATGGAGCCTCCAGCTTGCAGTGTCACTGCGGATTCATTAATTCTGTGATTAATGTCAGTAAAGACAGCCGGGTTTTGAGGATGAACATAGCCACCTCCCCTCACCAGAGGAAGCCATTAATTTTCGCACTGCAATTAAAGAGACTTTGGGGAATAGATTTTCTATACAAATTACATTGTGTGAGAGGGAATAAGACACTTTTGACCCATTATCTACTCAAGCCTTGAAAAATGCCCTATAAACATTGAGTAATGCCTTCAGAAAATAAACATTTCGGAGGGAGGATGAGGCTTTTTTTTCTCTCTATAGACCAAACGTTCTCTGAGCATATCCATATGTGGTTTTAAGATGGAGTTCTGGGTTTTGTTTTTGTCTAAGGAAAAACAAAACAACAAGTCAAGAGGGCTAAAAGGTCTAGTGTTTTTTCCATAAATGCCTTAGAAGTTCTAAAATAAGAAATAAAAAAGCAGGATTTTTTAAATCTCTTAAACTATTTTTGACTACTCTGCTTATTTGCTCAATCTCAAGTGGTGCATTACTCATTACCATTGTTGACCCTTTAGCACGGTCTGCTTCAGGCTGGAATATGGCGCCGTTATCCTGCCTCTCCAAGCTGGTTAAATGGTACAAATGTGGAACAAGGGTCACTGATGTCCTGCCTCTAGGCCAGCAACAGAGGTAGTACCCAATCTATGTCTGCGTACAATGCAGAGCCGGCATGTCAGTACAGAGGTGTAACATTTTGACAACATACTAAGAGTGTGACCCACTACCAAGGTGTTTAAAAAGCAGCTTGCAGCAAATTTACAGCAAAACAAAAACAAAACAAAGAACAGTAAAAAATGTCAGCAAATTAATGAGGTCCAGGAGCCCCTCACCCTCTATGGAGAGGATGAGATCAATCACCTATTAAAAGATGATAAATTATTGCTATTGCCATGACATGCATTTTTACTGTTAGCTACTATTGTAGCATTGTTTGGCTCAGTGTAATAAAACAAGGGCAGTGTACAGAAGGGTCTTCTTTGCATAGGTGTTGTGGGATCTCTGTGTAAAAAGGGCTTATGATAAACAAGTAGGCTGTTGTTCAACACAATTCAAGGCCGTCGAAAGCAGTGCAGAGACTAGAGAAAGGTAAACAAAAGAGAAACCCATTGCTGCTCCTACAGAATGCTCCTTAAATGTTTGTTATATCTCACTGATCACTTTGGAATTGCAAAACCAATAACCATAGAGCCCAAGCTAGTTGTATTTTAGTGTTATACACATTACCATGAGCTTAACAACCCATGAAAAACTGCATCCGTTGGCATTAAATGGCACTACAATCATGCAATCACTGCAAATATGTTTTTTTTAATGTATGAAATTAGGTTTTATGAATATATATGACTAAAATAAATTTATTCATTAAACAAGTGATCTAATAGCTTGCTATTGTTAACCAGCATGTTTTGTTTACAGGCAATTATTGAGTAAAATGGTGTGTTTACTTGCAAACACACTGAATGTGTGGACCATGTGCATGAGGGCAGTAAAAAGACACAGCACATTTATAGCACAGAATACCAAGCGTTTTGTCACTGCTGCTTTGCTATTTTGAGTCTGGACCCAAAGAATGTGCTTTCCTCTCCTGGACAATGTCATTTTAATGAGGTGGACAGTGTTGTTGTGGCCGATACCGAAAACCATCTGGCCACCTCGTATCTGTGTCATAAAAGAGGTCTCCTTAGGCCAGCTGTAAAATACAAACAGGGAATATCGCACCTAATGTGTCTGACTCTCTGCCAGCTTTGTCTTTATTCCATCGTCATTTTACAAGTTATTTTATCATTACATTCCAATTGAAACCACATGGTTATTTCATTAACTTGATGACTAAATAAAACTGACGCTGACACTGTTTTTTTTTAATGGTTCAGCAAAGACAACCACCTAAAAGAGACAGCATGGTGCTGAATACACTGCTCGCTCTTAAACTCTGATGTTGGAAAACATCATGATAAATGCATTTGAAGAGGACCTCATAGCTGTGTTGACAAACTTGTTGATGTTATTCATGGTGGTCTCACACTCAGGTTTCCAAGAGTTCCAGTCAGGAATGACCAGGGATCGGTCACAGTGCATATCTCATACACTCCCGCAGACCACACATTAGTTAACTGCAGCATTAAAGCAGCATGGAATTTTTCCAGACCATAATGTCAACTTGTGCAGCACCATCATGCACAACAGAGGTCATGTGAGAGTGCAACCTGAACCTAAAATGGCATCTACCCAAATCCTGCAGCTGCCCCCCCTCAAGGGCCACATCACACCAGGCCAAATATTTCCCCTCAGCAAAACAGAAACAATGATCTGGCACGCTGCCTAATTTTAACTGCATCCCGCCAAGTGACCAATATGCAGAAGGCCTTTAAAATGAAGGACTGTGCACATGGACATTCTCGAGACACCGGCTGGGGGGGAGCTCGCAGACACCTGTGGCTGTCAGTCTCATTAACATTGTCTGATTCCCGAGCGATGCCACCACACAAGCCAGGACACGGTGCAGGATCGAGTTGCAGGGAGATTTTCCTGATGTGCCAGACAGCAGCGTGGCGTTGCTTCAACCGCAGTATGTAATGACTGTGGGCCAAGACTGAATACATTCCCGAAAAGATCAAACTTTACAACCGTTTCTGTCAAGAACAAAGAAGTCTTAGACTCACAAAGAAAATTTCACAAGGCAACAGTGTCTCAACTCTGCGTTTCAGCATAAAGGTTCCCTTTATTGTCACATTTATTATTCAATAATACAAAAATCAAAACAAGATATAAACTGATATAAAGAGAGAGAAAATGCCTTTCCAGCTGAATCTTTGGTTTGTCTCCGGGTTGACATGAGCAGAAATGGGAATGTAACTGAAATCAGTGATTTTTTTTTTTTCAGTGAAACTCATTTTCCGTTAATGTAATAGTGATTAACTTACTATTATAAGTGCAAATATGCAAATAAAGTAGTCACTGCTATGCAAATGAGTTTTCACTAAGCTGTTGTCATAATGTCTTGTTTGTGTTCTCATCCTGCATGACCTGCGTGACTGGCTCTGATCCCAGCATGCACTGAGCAGAATGTAGGACAAACACCTGGGACAGGTTTTCAGTCCATCACAGGCCATCACAGGCCCAAGATGAAAGAAACAAACACACATTATAAACTCTCCCCCGTACCTGAAATACATGTTTGTGGAAGGTGAAATCTGCGCAGAGATCAGGGATCGGAGCCGCAGATCAAACCTGTGTCATTCCTATGTGAAGTTAGAAAAACAAGAAAAAGCATACAGCATGTCTTACCTGCCCCTGCTGCACCGGTCATCTTATTGAACATCTACAAGGAAAAAGAAATAAAAGTTAAAAATTTGTGTCACTGTTAACTGCTAAATGTCTTGATTTAATTTATAACAGCCATATTGACAAAGACAATAAAGACTGTGTTTAGAGTTAAGGGATAAAAAAGATAGAAACACCAGGGGCTTTTACCTACTTAAAGAAATTTTATTGAGCCATAAACTGTTTCCCAGAAACATCTTGTTTGATCTACTGAAAAATGATAAAACTTGTTGTATCAGATTGTTAATGTTGATGTGATTTAATAAAAATCAGGTTATATTTATTTAGGAAGATTTGTCCTTAGATAAATCACCTAATTTTTGTGTGTAAAAATAAATCTGCAGGTAAAGTCAAATTAATTTTAACATCTCTTGTCATTTTTTTGAGTGTGTGACCTACTTAACTGTATCAGTTTTAAATACCCATTTTTAATTGAAACCTACTTAATAGTTTGAATTCAAAACAGTGCAGGATCAACTTGCAGTAAATTTCCCTGAAGTGCATTGCTCATGCTTCAGTGCAAAAGTAGGGTCTTAAGGAAAAGGGAAATGACACACACTTCCTTTGAACAGGATTATCTTTTAAACACGGTGTGATGCAGGTCCTTGATTTATAAAGGTTCATTCTGATAAAATGACTGCCAGAATAGAGAGGAAGGGTCTTCCTGATCTGGACTGGTCAGGGTTTTTTTCCCCTCTCTGCACAAACTCTCTCCTCCATTTCCCCTCTGTGCCCCACAGGTCTGATTTACGTTCTTGTTTGCTTGCCCTGTTTCCACATTTCTCCCCTGGCGGAGAAAGAATGCTGCAAAAACTCCCAGTCTGCCTCTTTGCAACACTGCTGATTCTCCGTCGTGACAGTCGATTGGCAATCATTCTAGATAGTGCCGATTCAAACCTCTATCAACGTGTCTTCAAGTGTTTTATCGTCATGTTGGACTGAAGAAAATACAGTAAATTAGTTGTATACTGCATGTTTCATAAGGGCCACGGCCTCCTGCTGTTGTCATGGCAGCAGAAACGCTCGCAGTGTAAAGACGCACTTGGCCGGATGAGAGACCTATATGGTTGCCACTTTGCTCTGACAACAAAAAAAGGCCTCACTGGCTGGATTAAACAGGACAGGTGGTTTTGTTTGTGCACTATCTGTCTTTGTTACATGTTCTTTTGACACTTTCAGGCCACACGGCAAATGAGGTCAGAGGACAGCAGGCACCTGGCAGTGCATTTCTGATTTATTCAGATGAAGAAGAAGATTTAAAGCAAAGAGTGAGAGCAGGCCAAGAAATTTCTGGCAGGTTTCCGTCTTGAATCACTAGGGGTGTCCATGTGGCTGCAGGGTTATCAGGCTCAACCGCTCCATTATCCATGGGCATGAAATCCAAACTCTCTCCCTCTTACTGAACAGGGAGCCAAGAAAACAAACAAGCAGGTCATAAAAGTATGACACTTGCACTTATTTATGAATTTCAACCTGCTTCTGCACATGGCAGAGGAGAGGGGGGCCTCTGAAAACTATGAGGTGCAGCGACTGATCTGTCTCTCATTATTGACTGTGAGATTTGGCACAGTCTGTCAGAATTCCATCACATCCAAACACTTCTGTAACAGAGTTCAAAGGCTGTGTTTAATGTACAGAAACATGGAGGATCATTATCACCGTGCTTTCAAAGTCATAGACTGCATGTGTCTTTGAAGAGAGGGAGACAGGCCTGTTAATGCAATGGACCTGATAGTTAGTCTCTCAGGACCAGCTTTAGACCCAGTTTCAGAAATAAACTCATAAAAATTAGCACTCCAAAAACCAGATGCTGAGCCCCAGCGGAGATGTACTGATTTGACAGGGCTTCAAAGACTCAAAGCATCACTCGCTCTCTCATTTTCAACAGCCAAGAGAAAGTATTCCAGTGTTTCATCCTGGCATATCTCAAGCCCTGACCCATTTTAAAACACACATTGCCCTAGTTCAGTCCAGTAGCAGTCAGATGGTGGACACATGTCAGGGGTTGCAGGTCAGGAAAAGTGACATCCTCCACACAGGAGCAGCACACAGTCCCTTTCAGGGCTGTTGTCAGAGGAAAAGCTCGCCTTTGCTTACACCAATAAGGATGTTTATATGGAGTGACAGGTCTGTGTGGGTGAATGATAGCTGCTGTCCCAGCACAAATGACACCCTGGCTGAGAGTCAACAGGGCACTTACAGGGCCGGTCAGTCCAAATGACAGAGCAGCGTGTCCTCTGTTCTGTCCGTCTCTGTCAACACCAATTAAAAGTAGGAATCCTTAACCCAAATACGTCTCCATCCACCAATAAGACAACACAGTGAAGCTGGTCCTCACATGCCTGTCCGCTGAACAGCAAGGTCAAGATAACTGCTACAAACATAAATACAGTCAGGGATGTTAACTATTTTCATTTTAGATGAATTGCTTGATTCATTTTTCAACTGAAGGACTAATTGTTTTGTTTTTCACATTATTTGTTTTTGTCCAACCAAAAGTTCAAACCTCAGAGATGTTCATTTCCAGTGAAAGAAAACAAAGAACAGCAACAAGTCCTGACATATGAGAAATAGTTGCTGAGAATGTTTGATTTATTTCCTATAGGTTGACAGTTTGATTAAGCAAATAATTTCTACTTCAGACACATAGTATAAATGTATATAATAATTTGTAATATAAGACAAATACATCAAACAAGAACACTACTCAGGAGGACAAACACACATTTTTCAAGCAACTTTTACAGTATTTCAGACCAGAGATTAAATTGGCTTTTCTCCTGGAAGACGAGTATCTTTTCATACACTGGGAAATGTATCAAAGTTAGACAGACAGGTAAAGTTCACCCTTTACAATGATTAAGACCATGAATCTAAAGGTTGCTACCAATCACATTTCATGAACATTCCATTATTTTTTTAAACATATTATAATTACAAATATCAGCTTGTTTGCTGTTGAAATGTTACTCATACAAATGCACCTTCATGGTACGAACAACTTTACTCGCCTCCTGTCATTCTCTGTTTTAAAAGACTCAAGTCAGTTTGGCAGTGATATCAAGTATAAATAGTCAAAATGATAGCTTTTATTATACATGACAGAAAAGTTATTAATTTTAGAAGGTCAGTAATAAACTTTTTTTTGAATAAGTAAGAAACTTGAGAATTGCTAAATATTGCTTCATGCTGTTGAAAGTGATTTTTGTGATGATAGCTGTTATGAAATCTGTTCATAAATGGTGCAAACTATTTCCTGATAGTCACTTAATGAAGGATAAACACAGAAATTAAAACTGTATCATTGGCTCCAACAAGACAAAGTCTTCGTCAACACCCAACACATTCCAGCTAAGATTAGCTGCATGATGTGCAGAAGATTCAGGGAGGTATGAGGTGCATTCCAGTTTTTAGAGATCATACAAAAGCAGGGGGGAGTCAAAGGTTGTCAGGCAGGTGCCAAAAACTTTTACCAGATACTTCCATAAAACATCTCTCAGTGAAGGCTGAGAAACTGTGATCCAATCTGCATCGCATTCTCACTGCCTGCTGTCAGAAGTTTGATATTGACTCCAGAGCTCTTATGTAAGTCTCAGAGGGACTGAGGAGGAAAACTCTCTCTGCATGTGCAACACAGCTTGGATGTTGTCTCATTTGTTTTTGGAAACTTTGCAAGGTCTCACTTAACCCAGTGGAGAAACTTAAAGGAATAGTTTGACATTTGGGGAATCATTTGAAGTCATTAAAAGCCATTCAAGTTCCTCACTGATTTCATGGCCCATCATAGCTTCTCACATATGTTTTAACTGGGAGGCTGAATGGAGGGATATTCAGTTGGTTGCAATCTGCAACCTCACCATTAGATGCCTACAATCTTACACGATGGACTTTTAAGCTTCACTTAATAGGATTAGATCCTATTTTCCCGTCCTTATTTTCAGCCTTCAGAGCATCAAGTTTCCGTACAGAAAACAGCCATTGACATCACTCTCAAAAGTTATTGAGAAAAAAGTAGCATTCTTATAATCCAAACACTCTGAAGCATGTCACCACTGAGCAACACGTGATCTCATTATACCCAAGGTTACGGTGAAGCCAAAATACTCTTGTCTTTAACATATGTGAACATTCTCAGCTGTCCTCAAGTTTGGACCCATGCTGCTGTCATTTTCAAGAGGTGCTTATGGGTTCAACAAAAAACAACAGGTGGCAACACCTCTGAGAACTACACCTTGTTTCATTTGAGGTGTCCGCAGACAAAATAATCCATCTGTTCCATCCACTCTGTTCCACCCCCCTCCTCCGAAGCAATATAGAAAAATAAATTGATAACCTCAACATCACAAGCTAAAGCTGTGCCAAACAGTGTCTGATATCAGTAAAATGACACTAAAGCAGGCTACAGTTTGCTCTTATAAGCAGGTTGTTTGCCATCACGTTGCAGCAGGGCCATCAAGAAAGTACAAAGCACAAGCTGAAAGGCTTTGAATTGAAACCCGCCTGGCATCCTCCAAATCTCTCAGTTGTCTGTTTCGTTTAGGGCTGCTGAATAGTGACATTTATATACTTTGTCCTGCAGAAGTGAGTCCTGCTTGTTTGAAAATGCCTAAGCTGACCTTATTCTCAATGCAAACCTCAAATATTTACAGATGTAGAGGAAAGAGCAGCTGCACAGAGGGGAATGTCTGAATTTCCGCTGACTGGGGATTAATTTTTTTCTTAACAAAAAGAAAAAAATATATATATAAAAACTCTGGCAATGTTATTTGTGATTTTTCATGACATGGAGTCAAATATGTGATTGTGAAATGTTGGTTGCACAGAGTGCAATTTTATTAAAGACAAACACTGATAAGAAAGTTTCTGAAAATATTTTAGAGGGGATGAATCGGTTTTCTTCCTGCAGTCATTCTGCTTTTACCCTCAGTTTATTATAAAAACTGGAATATTTGGATTGAATCTGGATGATGATGTTATAACCAGCATATTTTTAGGAACATAAATCTGTACGGCAAAAATAAAAAAGTTGGTTTTCACATCAGTGACTAAAGAGGCCAAATTGAAGTTTTTATGATTTATTTCAGTCATTTGCTGCACTTCTTCTTCAGGTGAAATAATCCAGACAAGGCTTAAAATTAGTGGGTGGAATTACTTTGTGCATTGCAGGAAGTAAACAGGTCATGGTAGTCAACCAAAATTGATAGAGCCAGATAGTAGATTAAACAAAAAAATGTAAGCAGTGGTAGAAACTGGAAGGAATGTAACAGTTCTTAGCCTTAAGGATGAGAACTGAATAACAGTGGTGCCTATAGCAAGTTTGCATGTATGTACAGCACACTACCTGTGTGACTACTTGTTGACTCAGAGAAACTGTGAGACGCCTGCAATAAGTGGTTATACTCAGAGAAACTTACCGTCTTCTTGGCCGTTGCTCGCGTTCCCATCGAGGCGCTGTGAGGAGCAGAAGACCTGTCCTTGCTCTGACATTCCCCTCTGACAGGTCCTTGGAGATGGTTCAAGGCTTGGTTTAACGTGGACTTCGAGACGGCACCCCACTGCAACAACATCACAACAACAATCAAGACTAAGGGTCCGTCTCTGTGGGGCCAAACGGGCTAGGACAGGATGATCTCAACAGTGGCCAGGGGAAAAGAAAACAAGAGGCTGAGGTCAACTGCTGGGGAAGCGAAATCTCCACTCTCAATTCAGCTTGACAGAGGAACACAAAAGAGCCTGTATGTGTGGATCCTCTTTTGAGAGGACAGAGATTACGACCTTGTCAAATATCCCAGTAAAGATGTCCTGTCTCGCCCAATCGCCTGTCATTAGTTAAAGCAAGTAATAGTGAATGCCTCGGATGGTTATGCAGATGCCTGGAAGGCATGTGAGCCTCTCTCAACCATTCCTAACGGACCAAATCATACAAACTCCCTTCAATACAATAGCTCCTCTGTGCAGTACATACATATGGACCCCGAAAGAGCACTTTTGTTCCCGAATTCTAACTCTAGAGGAATATTTCATGAAACATGCCACCATGAGAAAAGACTCTTTTTAGGAACAGAGTTGCGTGGCCTCAGTTACAACCTCAAAAATACAATAGCTGTTTGTTCCTGCCACACCATTCTGACCCGGCTAAAACACTGTACACTCCAGTATCACATCTAAGAGCCGAGGACCGTCATCATAAAAGAGACTCGAGTTAGGGGCTCATTATAAGATGGCCAAACAGAGCCTATAGACAGGGTCACTTTCATATCTCATATGTCACACACATAGTTAAGAATCTGACAGACTGGTTTTATGTTATATGTTTTATGTTTCAGGCTGCTTGATTTAAACAAGCTTGTTTGAATCTAAACCTATAATAGAATACCTTCAAAAAAAAGATGAGGACATAAAAATTCTGATGAGCACCTGTTGCTCACAGGTCTGAATAATCCACTGGGATTTTCTCACCACAGAGCAAAGTAAATTGATTTAGGGAATTCTACAAGCATGACAAAGTATGCGGCATACGCTTCACAGGAATGTGTGCAGTACCAACCGTGACAGTGCCCATACATACTAAAGGCTGGAGCGCTGACATCTGAATGCTGCTTTATAACGCAGAGTACATACAGTACATTCTGTGTTTGTATCAAAGTATGTGGAATGAAACCGTCTAACACGCTCACCTGTTTCTTGCGGCTGGTGCAGGGCGTGTCACAGGGGGAGGAGCTTGCACTCAGAGCCTCTTCTATGTCCAGATTAAGCTGGTCTAGTTTCCTCATCAGTTGGCTCATGGACTCTGACCAGGGAGACTCAACTTGCAGTGATTCCTGTGGGTAATCAGAGACACAAGATATGAAGAAAAGCTACCAGAGAACTGAGTCATAGATTGAGTTGATATCAGCATGTTGATGCAATCTGTTTGATCTCAAATTTAAGTATTTTGGTTGCAAAACACAGTTGTTCTGTACTGCTGAATCATATTATTTAATCAGGATTTGAAGAACTTTGACCTGACCTTTTATATGTTATCTTAACCTGGTTTTTGGTTTGGGCTTTACCTTTGGCATGTTTACAGAGTTGTGTCTTATTTTATCTAGATTTTTAGATTTTTCTTTTCTTAATGTTGTTTTTTAAACACAATCATCAGGTACTTTTCTGTTAACATCTTTTACTCACAAAAGCTTCACATTTTTGCATCATGGAAAGTTGCAAGCTTTAACAATTACCAGTAAAAAAAAGATGAATTGATTTGCTTATTCAATCACAAAATTTACATATTATACACACACACATATTTCTATGTGGGATATACAGACTTACAGTATTACACCAGAGTTTCAGGCATTAATTTGAGCTTAATGTTGAGCTGACAGTTTTGCTATTATACACTCCGCTAAACTTCATTAAAATCAAAAAACAATCCGACTTTTAAACTTGCATTAAAAGTAATTGAAATCGGGGATAAAATCTGGTTCATTAGTTAGTCAAGTAATTGCCTGTCATCCTTGCAAGACTATTTTAATGAGAGGTTTCGTGGGAAAGATGAGAGCATCTGTCACTTTACCACGCTGCCCTAAACTCAAAAAGAGTTACAAGCAAACCCAAAAAAGTATCTTGTAAATTGCAGACGCTACAGCAGCAGATTACACTGCTGCCACACATGGAAATGTGATCTCCTCCTCAGTGTCTGGAGGTGAAAGAGCAGGAGAGGAGGGCTCCAGACATGTGTGCCATGCAGAGCATGATGGAATTGCCTGCATAGGCTTTCACTGCTCCCCAGACACACCGTGTATATAAATAGACCATCCTAACACAGACAAGAGGATCTGGAGGTACAGCCTCATAAATCAGTAGGATGCACCTCAGTCACCGAAGCATAAATTAACATTGTTGTTGTGTAATCTGAGCAGAAAGTTGGACAGAGAGGTTAGCTATCAGTGTGTGTTTCTGGTCTGGTCCTGTAGATGGTCACATAGGCAACTTACTCTTTGAGAGCATCATTTTGGAAACTTCTCAAGAATCCCAATGAAATCCCAGAACTCCAGAGAAGCAGAACTCAGGTATCTCTCATGGATCATTCGTAGTATCTGACACAGCAGTTACATCATGTGTATCTGTGGAAGCTCCTCATGTGGAATAGGTAATGCAACAAAGTTTCTGACATTTTTTTGTCTAAAAAGGGCCAAGAGAAGAGAAATTTTGCCAATAACCCTTTAAATTTTAGAAATAAGAGATACTCATCACCAGTTGTGTCATCTAACATGTTTTGACAATGACAATTAATAAATGGTTTGTATCATGCAACAAGTATTTGTGCATTTTTATCAAGCGTTTATTGATATAATGATATATATCAAGACATATTTTAGTTTATTACAACTGTGTTTTACTACACTGCCATTCATCAACCTAACACCTCAAGCCCAAACCTAAAAAGTAACCTAAAATTTAAGTAAATGATCTAAATATTTAACAACCCAAGTGAAGCATGACATGATCAAGATGTAAAAAGTTCCAATATTATTATGTTATTATTTATATGAACTGGAAAATCATCAACAGTGACTATGCAGAGGCTATTGTTTTATCATTATGAGAAGTGTCATCACACTGCACAACTTTGGCTTTGTGGGGTGACAACAACAGAGTGTTTTAAATTAAACTCTAGGCTTCAAAATGTCTCCTCAGAAATCAACAACCAGCATGAGTCTCTACAGTCAACAGTCTTTTAACAGAGACTGACTCCAGCCTAATTTAAAAATGACCATCACACACAGCA
>JAQMCX010000055.1:2072678-2084375 GCA_029814765.1 Acanthurus leucopareius | reverse complement strand
TGTCTCCTCAGAAATCAACAACCAGCATGAGTATCTACAGTAAACAGTCTTTTAACAGAGACTGACTCCAGCCTAATTTAAAAATGACCTTCACACACAGCAAAAGAAGACCACCAACCATCCTCAGAAGAAATCATCACAATTAACCCAAAACAACAAAACCATTAATCCCCTTCCTGGAATTTCAACTTCAAGCCCTGATTACCGCCAGTCTCTCCAGAATCAAGGCGTGTTTCCATTTATAACATGAAGTCCCTCCATGCATAATCATTAAAGAGGTACATCAATAAATATTCCGATGGGAAAACCCCACAGGGCGTGGTTCCTGCCAGAAAGGCTTAAAAAACCTTTTTGAATTTTGGAAACAAGTATGACACTTGTTTTGGTATTTTCATTGATTCACTGCGGTTTGACTAAGAATAGACAGAGAGAGAAGTGGGAAGGACATTCTTGCGATCTATTTCGAGAGGGTTTGCAAAGACTGTTTACTTTCAGTAACTGTTTTAAAGAAAACAGTTTAAGTTGCTTGTGAGTTTGGTCTCTATGAGTATATATGTCAAAATTTTGCATTCGTTTCCACAGCTTCCTGAATGCTGCAAATTACTCCCCATGAAGCAGTGCAACTGAATTATAGACAAAATGAAAGCATCAACAAACTTGTATTATGTTGCATTCCCCTTAAATTATGAGGATTTAGGGGACCAGACACCAGACAGCCCCCTCACCCCGCTGACCACCCAGTGTCAGCTGACTGATCCAGCACTGGGAGAAAGTGCCTTTTTCCACTCAATCCCTGAGGAATGACCTAAATCTGGCCAATCCCTTTCTGACCTCTGAGTCCTGAGAGGTCACCAGGGGTCACATAGAGGAAATAATAAAGCTTCTGACCAGAGAGTATAGAAGGTTTGACATGGGATCATGATGTTCAGGCATCTCATACCTCTGTGTCTACTTAACAAATAAATAACTTTGACATGCTTTTATACTGTTGATGTAAAACATCACTAACTCTATTCTCTAATACTCACACTTTAGTTTCCCCTGCAAAATGTAAAACGGGAATAATGTGCATGAACTTTTGCTCAAATTTTCCTTTCCATGTAGGCTTTAAGGTGCAATGCTAGTGCAAAGAAATAAATATGAATTCCCAGAAAATCCTCCCTGTAGTTTCTGTTCCCATCTTAGATATTCTCAGAGGGAGCATCACAGAAAAATACAAGATACTTTCCTATTCCACTTCAAGGAATCAGGGACAAAAATATGTACACACTGTGAGCATTCATGTGATTTAGAAGAGGAGAACAGTGAAATTGTTTTTATAGTCTTTTTTTTAAAATTCATCTGCTGCACATACCAGTCTGTTGGACACATGGATGTTGTTTAAAGAACAAAGTGTTTGATTTAGTTAAGTTTTAAATTCAAGGCTTATCATTAACACATGAGAGCTCTGTATGTGAGAGGAAACACAGCAGCTGAACACAATCAAATATTTAACTAATAGATTTCACCCTGAAACTTGTTCAGTTACTGACATTGACACAATTATTTCAGTCTTACAGTTTTCTGAAATGTTGTTTATGAGGCATTATCGTATTTAACGTTCACTCATTTGCACGCATTTCCAAAACAGAAATATAAACACTATAAAAGTTAGACATATATATTGAAGTCAAATGTTTTAAATCAGTAAAATAAGTCAGTAAAGTAGTGTCAAAAGTCATTAAAAATCATGCTATTGCTGTAATTCATGCAATAGGCTATGAATAATATATAAACCAACCGCTCTTTAAAACTCCATAGAATTTAGACAGGAATGAAACTGAAAAGGTTGGTCTAAGTGCTATTAAGTTAGAAAAAGTAATGATTTCTTGACAACACATGCTAGGGATGTGTTTTGTAAAACTTATTTTTAGAGAAAAAAAGAAACTACAGGTGAACAAAATAAACCAACAATATCAACAAGAGACTTCCCTAGCTGGTTGCATACATTGTTATTTTTACCCATTACTCTAAAATTATATTTTGTATTAGACAATTTAAAGCTCACACTAATTTGCAAAAATGTCAGAAACGAAGATTTGAACTGAAATAAACACTTGAAATAACTTTATTAAGTTGACACAACAGTGCTACATGTTTGCTTGCTCTCCCTTGTTTTTTTTTTTCAGGGGTGGGATAGGGGCTCTGCAGAAATGTAAATACTGTCCCTAAATTGATGCGCTTGGTTCTTGTCATTTTATATGTGTGATTTCATGAATAAGTCTTTAATTAAAAAAAAAATACATTAATTTTCTCAAAAAGACAGAGATTAAGGTTTCATTTACAATACATGAGAAAAAATTCTTCATATTACAAAAAAAAATCTTAGAATGATACTATTTGATTAGTATTTTCTAACATACTGAGCTTACATTACTGATAAGCTGGGACAAATCCAGTGCCATGGTTGGTTTTATGGTCATAGTGCTAAAAATGTACATACTGACCTGAAACTCGGAAAAGGAACTTACAAGAAAGAAGCTCTAGTTCCTCTTTATCATCCTGTAACCAACAAGTTTGATGATATAAGCAATAAACTAAAGAAATTAGATGCTTGTTCAATTAATTTTCTTTTCACATGTGAGTTGTGAACGAAACCTCATGTCTGCACCTCAGTGGCTGTACATTACTCCAGATAAATAGTCCATTAGCAAAACACCAACTTCAGGGTTTGTAGATGTTTGTGTGTGATAAGATGATTTCGGTTCTTCAAATCAAGAGCAAAAAGCTGAACTTAAGTAACCTTTAAAGATATTTGTGGGGGGAAAAAAACTCTGTGCCAAACGACAAAAAATGGATTTTAAATAAGAACAGGAAATGAAAGAAGCTGAAGCTCCTAATTAACCTCTGGAGTCAAAGAAACACAAATGTGAGAAACAGATGCTCCATTCTGGCACATGCTGGAGCCAAATCTGGAACACATTCACACTGTCTCTTTTCAGTGACATCCCCACAAGGTGCTGTGCAGGAATGTGGGCACTTCTACTTAGAATGAGACAAATTCCAGAGAGGGCCTGACGCTCAAGTGAGACACTACGCTTGATTCATCTCTTCGTGCCTTTCCCCTCGATCCGGCCCCGGCAATTGTGTGAAGTCCTCACACCATGACAACTGAGCTGGTATGAGTCAATCCTTTAGATAAATGCATTAATGTTATCTTCTGGGGACAACAAAATGTGAGCTGACTATAACTTTATCAGCACAAATTGGCCACATTGTGAACCCCAACACAGCGGCTTTGACATGGAAATGAGGAGTTAAGTGTGTGAGCTCTGGGCTTGGTGCCTAGTCTGCACCACCCACAGAGAGTGCCAGAGATCACCATGGAGGTGTCCAAATGTAGCAGCCGGTCATGTGAAAGGGCAGAGACTACCTGGCTACTTGGAGGAATAAATTACTTTCTTAATATCCTGTAAAACTCCAGTTGAATACAGCCACAGCTATGTCTGTGGGGTAGGACTGATGAGGAAATGCATATTTTTAGGGATTTTTCTTTTAGTCACAGTTGAACAAAATGATGTAAGCAGCCAGAAGTCATCAGAATACAGAGAGAGAGGAAACATTATGCATACACTGCCCTCATATGGTTCATGGTGACAACTGCAACATTTTTTACACATACTTACAGTATATGTATGGCAACCACACTAAAACATCTATTTCAATCATTTCGGATTCCTATTTAATGTTATTCTGTCAGGTATTTTACTAAATTATTGTCATTTGCTGAAATTGCATACTTTGCATGAGACTTCTGCATTTTTACCATCATCATTTCCATTTCTACTTTTACTCCTTCACACTTTGGACTTTTTTTCACAAACAAGGAAGGCATACTTGCACAAAAGTTGTGATAATTCTCTTAATATTGTCAGAATTTCTTTAAGTGTTTGACTTTTTAACACTTTGGGGTTGTTATTTAAATACAGATTAAGTGTTATTTATATGCAAATAAGGGCTCACATCCGTAATGTCAATATTAGTACTCTGCTCTATTTTAGCTTTAGGCTTTTCAAAGCATTTGTAGTATTGCTTTTATTTTGAGATTCCTTTTTTTACCTGTTTAAGTGGGAGTATTTTTCAGTTTCACCACAGTCTTTTAATGCGCTGATCTGTGTGTAAATGTTAGTTTATATGTGGTATATATAGTTGGATTTGCTTTGCTTGCTTTTAACCTTTCCCCTCAAGCTTGCAGCCATAAATTGAACTTCCTATTATGATCATCACATTTAAGCCCAACATATATTTATAGAGCTTGTAGTGTGACAGTATGAGAGGCATTGACTTGCTGTCCTTCCTCTTTGTGACAGCTGGCGTTACTTCAACATCACACCTGACCGACAGACATAGAAGCTAATCTCCACACAGCCTCATTCTCTGCCCTGTAAAATGTGCACTATGATCTGCAGCCTGTTTACAAAAGGGAGAAAAACGTCATGTATTTATGAATGTCCATATGAATCTTTAAAAGGGCCATAAAAAAGGAGGGATGAGGAGTTATAGGACGGTTACAACCAAGGTCAGGGTGGAGGTTATGTGAAAAAGAGACTCCAATGTGCCTTGACTTGTAAAAGATAAAGGGAGCTGTTCAGTAATGGAAGGCTAAGTTCACTGCTTATACTTTGCTATGGGCTCTGCCAAAACACCGCAGCCTGCTGAGGGAGTGGAGAGAAAGCAGAAGCTGTTTGCATTCCTCCTGGATCTGCATTTCAACAGCACAAATGTGATGTCAGTTTACTCCTACACACTAAAATAACTATGCATTATCTCACAGTGTAATGATGTCAGCCACTGGGATATGGCATATTTGACATGGTGCTCTTTTCCTTGAATAGGTAAAAAAAAAAAAAAAAAAGGTCAAATATTGCTTCTAGAGGTGCATTTTCTTCCAGATGTAATAGGTCCTCTAGATTTGTGTACACATAATTTTAATGGCCTTTGTTGGAGTTTTAGGGAAATTTATGTCTGAACAGTAATTGCATTGGATAGACTGTGTGATTATATGTAAATTTATTTTCCCCTTGAAAGCAGATTGTGTGGATTTATTATACGTGAAATGCAATTTGCATATCTAGAACATGTCAAACACCATTTGTTTGATTAATTCACAAATGTGCACACAAGGGCTTTTTCCATGAAATGGAAGACATCACGTGAAAAACTCAATTTTTCATGTAATTAACTGCTCTGCTTTTTGTAAGGGGAAAACAATTTATAGCATGAGAAACAAAATACAAAAATAGTAACTCAACATTCAGAGAAATGTGGTATACATAAATGCATGTAATGAATATGTGCACATTCTTTGCTCTAATTTATTTTTTTTAAGATGCCCTATATGTAATACTGAGGCATTATTTATTAATGTATGTGCTCTACACTATACTGTGCATATTTATTATGTGGTGTATATTTGAGTTTTTTGGAATTATACATAAGCTCTGGTCTTATTAAATGACCAAGAACACATCTCTTCTACTTTCCTGACCTTAGTTAAAATGTTATTAATGCTACTATGCGGGGACAACACTGGATATCTGTGGATGATTTCAGATCAATAGCAGCATACCTCCTTACTGCTGCCTTCCTCCTCCGCTTCATAGCCACAGTTTCTGGTCATGGAATCGATTTCGGCTCGGGCACCCACAGCACCTCTCCCCTTCTGTTTATCTTTGTTCCTTTGTCTGTGATTGATTAAGACCTCTCTACTCTGAGGCAGCTCCTGGAACACACTATCATCATAATCATCATCCTCATCATCCTCATCATCCTCATCACCATCATCGTGATCATCCTCCTCCTCCTCCTCCTCCTCCTCCTCCTTCTCTGGTGAAGACTCTCCATCG
Source organism: Acanthurus leucopareius (assembly GCA_029814765.1). NCBI lineage: Eukaryota > Metazoa > Chordata > Actinopteri > Acanthuriformes > Acanthuridae > Acanthurus > Acanthurus leucopareius. Next base: position 2,078,490 of record JAQMCX010000055.1, on the reverse strand, counting down.
TCAGAGCTCTCATTGACAAAAGTGTGACTGTCAGCTGCGGAGGGACAGGTGCCGTGTGAGAAGGTGATGGAGCTTGGTTTGTACTTCACGATGCGTGGGAGATCCAGGACCTGAATCAGGCCTGAATCTGGAACAGTTGTAGGAACCTTGATGGTTGGACTGGAATCTGGATTGAGGATGGGGTTGGGGCCATTTGAGACGGGCTCTACACGGTCTGTTTTTGCACATGTGGAGTTCAAATCTACTGTCTCACCAGCATGATTCTGAACCAGTTGGTCTGACTGGTCTTCTGCAGCAGGAACAGGAGGTGAAATGTTGTAATCTGAAGTGGACGCAGTACCTGCCTCATGAGGCTGAGCTGAAGTCAGTGGACTCAGGTCCAGATATGCTTCATTAGGAATGACTGATGACTGGTGTTCAGGTTCAGAAATTTCAGCGCTGTTTTGACTGACAAAAGCAAAATTCTTCAGTGTGTTTATGTCCTCATCTGGCTCCTGCAGTGAGCTTTGGGTTTCAGGGAGATGATCATCCCCTCTGTGGTCTGCTGAGCCATTAGCTGACAGAACGGAGCTCTCTGAAGTTAACTCCTGTGATGAGAAGACTAATGTTTGTAATCCTGAAGTTGTCCAAGACTGATGTCCATCCAAAGTCACCACAGGTGAATTCTCCATTATTCATTTATTCTACAGTTTCTCATAATTCAAGACATAAATCCACAGGTACTTGTGCTTGATGTATCTGATGGCCATTTTTTATCCAAGATGATCAGTCAAAAACACACAGCAAACAACCTGGGAAAAAAAACAGAAATGAGGGAAAGTGAATGGCATGTAAAACATCTGACAAGCACACAGTGATCCATCCAAAAACAGTACGGGTACAACAAAATAAACTTTGCATACTTCTTAGAGTGTAACCATATGTCTCTGTGTCTTGTGATGATCAAAGTCTACATTTTAATGCCTAGCTTTCAAATCAGGCTCTGAACATCTCTGACTGTGTGCCATCCCATGAGAAGTTTCCTGTGAAATTCAACATCTGGCTCAGGCTGAGCTGTTCAAGTCTGGATCTGTTTCACACACAATCGTGGTGACATAACTGCACAGAGGAATCCGACTGCTTTTCCCCAGTGGTGATTTACTAAGCACTACCCCATTCATCAGGGCAGAAGATGCCCCTTGGTCGACCATAGTTAAACGTCCCATTCAACCCTTTGTTATTCTTTCTTCGAAACACACCTTGAACAATCAGAGACTTCCGCTGTACACATGGAATGACAAACAATTGCACTTTTGTGTTGCTACAGAAGATTATCATCTTGTTCAACAACAAACACTTTCCTCAGAGGACATTTTTTAGATAGGATAACGAAGAAGACCAACTGAGTTTAATCAACAAGACTTCCTTCTCATGTTTTAACAGCAGATCACAAAAACAATCAAATGTCAGTGCTTTCTCGAGATGCACAAAGTAGCGGCACAAATGTAAATTTTGAACATGCAGGTCTCTGCTGCTTCTGTGAGAAAGTTGTCAGCTGCTTTACTGTGGCCTTGGTGTGCCGGACACACACCTACACAAATATGCCTAAATGCTCTATGCTGTTAGGCCACAAGCAGATAAAACAACTCCAGACAAGGACTAAATCAAATTCTGACAGTAGTTTTTATGAATAAACTAAGAAATCCTGCATACAATATGTATGACTAAATACGTTACCTTAACAAAAATCTCTTGTAGCGTAAAACTTAATCAGATGATAAACTTGTACATTTAAAAAATTCTTCTACCACACACCGTAACCTTTTTATATATACCTTTCTGTCAATACGTTTCACATTACTGCTCAAAACTACACACTTATTTCATTGAAATAATCATGTTGTGTTTTTATATTATTCACATTTATGTTAAATTTTATATTTTCAAGTCTTTACTTGTATTAGTTGCTTTTTTTTTTCTTTTTTTTTTTTACATATTTTCCTCTTGCTAAGTTTGTTGTTATGCACCACAACACCAAGGCAAATTCCATGTTAAGACTTACTTGGCAATCGACCTGATCCTGACTGTGGTCGCAATTCCATTTACAGCAACATTAAGTACTTAAGCAAATTAAGTGCTGAATATCGCCTCCTGTAGAACCTGTCCCTACATGGTGAATGTGAAATGAGTATACAGGAGATTAGGGTTCTCTCCAAGAAACCCTCCCTTTAAAAACACTATGCAAAGAGGGTCTCATTATTCCCAAATGAATGCAGAGCAGATTTAAATAGAGGGAAGAAGTCACAGACTGAAAATGACCTGCGAGTGTTGACTGGCAAGGCAAGATCACCACTTGTTTTAAAGAATGAAAACCCTCAGCCTAACCCTAACCCTGAAGTATTTAGCATTGGAGAATTTCAGCAGAAATGTCCTGAACAAGTCCTCTCACGTAAAAACAGCCTATGGTATAACTTTCTCAACTAAGGAGGAATAGCGAGGAAAAAAAATAAGAGTGGTCATTTAACTAAAATTCACAGGAAAACTCAGAAAAAGAGACTCACCTGCTGAGGGGGAAAAAAAAGCTGCCTGTGTTGCTCAAACAGTGTCACTGAGATCATGGCAAAAGAGTGGCAGTGAGACTTGTTCCTGTAAGAGCAGAGAGGGTTAGACAGCCCCTCGCAGAGCCACACTTATGTCCCCATAGGCCTATTCTGCTAAAAGGCAAGCTTGTCATCACAACTGTCAGCCCCTCCTCTTGTGTTTTCCTGGGGAGGGTGGGGGGGCTGCAGGAGTGTTCAGTTAGCAACGACTGAACCATTCAGAATATGCGTAAGAGCAGGGAGAATGTCTACTTGTTGGGAGATGCAAAGAGGAGGAGGAGAAAGGAGACGTGGGGGGGGGGGGGGGTGAAAGAGGGAGGGAGAGGGTGGGTGGTGGAGGGAGCAGCAGTGGTTGGCACTGTAAAAGAACAAGGTGAAATGGGTTTCCAACCCTCACAAACAGGCTGTGAGGAATGGCTAACTTCACAGTACGGGAGCGAGATGAACCGCAGCCGTGACCTGAGGTCCAAAACACCGGGCTGAGGAATGCTTTCAAGCCAAAGAGGAGAGCTGCGAAACACCATGACTTACTGGGGCATATTATGTGTTAGATTAGGATTATTATCTCCATGAGTGGATTTGATGCAGAACTGAAACCAAAAGCATGTTTTCTTCCATGTTTACAAATGTGGAAAAACTTCCAGTTAAAAGTCAGTTAGATTTATTTGACAGTGAGGCAGATAGTGGTGAAGGGCTGACATCATGAATCATGAACTGACAGGATGCTCGATTGTGTGTATGTGAGGGCAGATCAGCTTTAATTTTAATCTTTCAGAATCAGAATCGGAATCAGAAATACTTTATTGATCCCCGAGGGGAAATTGCCTAATTTGATTCATGACATACTTTTGAGTGTTTAATGCTTATCATTTATGATTTGTAGAGCAGAAGTGACAAGCGATTCCCGTCTGACATGAATCAGAAACAAAATTAAATATGAGCCAAGGCATTTCTTATGAAACAACAGTCTTTTTCTGGGGTAAGAGCGGGTTAAAAATGCATGTGGGAACGGCCAAATATACCTCATACAGGAACTGTGGGTGAAAGTGTACTTAGAGAGTAAACATGTAGGGGGCATGTCCAAACCCTTGCTTGTTCATTGGCTGAGCACTTGTTTATGCTGCTGAGCTCTCTGATAGGACAGGAGTCATTGCACAAAGAATTTCTGAGTTCACATTCAGTGACTTGTCCTCAACTTTATACCAGGGAGGTCATTCATTCATTCTTCATTCGTTAATTCACTCACTCACTCAGTCCCCTCACCAGTAGTGAGGTGCTGAAGCCACAAATCAACACTTGGACTCAGTTTGACCTTTGGCCAGGGGCGAGAAAATGAGCGCTGACTGACTCGTCTCATTCATAAAATACTTTGCAATCTGCCTGTGGCTGTCATTCTTTCTCAGCAACAATCTACAGATTCTTCCTGTTTTCCTTTTTTTTAAGTCTTTACAAGTCATTTTAAGCCCCTGTCCTGTCAAAACATATGCACTTTATTAAACGGAGATCCCCATCGATGAGGCCTTGTCTCTTTAAACTGTACCGACTTCTGCACGTACACAGTAACAATATGCTGCCACAAGAGTATTTTACCAACTAAAATTCAGATACAAGTCATAAAAGACAAAAGTAGATTTATTCCATTGTATATCTGTGAATACTCAGAAAACCGAGCTCTATGCAGCAGCCATGATATGCTAAATCAACTGTTTGAATGGTGAGATAAGGCATGTGTGCAAATCTTAATATTTCGTGATCTTTTGTTCACAGTGAGTGACATTCCTGATGTCCTTGTTGGGTATCTGGGTTTATTTGCCTGAGCAGTTACATAGAAAGGTTACAGGAGGCACGCATGCACTTTTGCAGCCCAGTTGCCAGAATAAGTTGTTGGCATTGTACAATTTTGTGATTCTCAAATAAATTAAATTCATCCATTTAATATGTAACATATCAACATTGCTAGAAAGGGATTAATCTCAGGTTACATGTTTATTAGCTGACTTTCTCATTAAAGCGAGAAGATGATGAAGGTGGCATGACTGCAAGACACTGAGACATTTTCAAGGCGTTTAAAGAGATATGGGACAATTTCCAGACATGTTTGTAGCACCAAAACCATGTGTTTTTAAGAGGATGCTGGACATTTTTAAGACTATTAATGTGATATCAGGAATTCTTTTTTTAGCCATGTACACACGAGATTGTTTCCCAACCTTTAAAAGGGTGACAAGAGCAAGAAAATAACTGCCGCGTTGTTATAATATGTATAATCTTTAAAATTTCCGTGTCAAGAAAGATTAGTCCTTTGCAGAAGAGTAAAAATGGTATCATTAATTCTAGCGACTGGGCTGTGCTTTCGTTTAGTGAAGTGGTACAAGTGAATCAGAATTATTCCTGAAAACTCAGTGGAACAGAAAAACAATGTCGAAACTGAATGATATCGTGTTGAGCTAATTATCTTGCCTGAGTTGTGTACACGAAGATGCAGACAAATGTTTCTGACACTGAGCTCTGCTCTTGTTTAATCAGTCTGATAAAGGTAACAAATGTGTGCAGGTGCATGTGAATGAGAGGAGGAGGGACAGAAAGAGTGGAACAGAAATGGAAAGAAAATGTGTTTGTCCCCTTTGGGAAACACCAGCTTGAACAATTGGCTGCACCTAATGAATAGAAGCCTTTTCTCTCTGCTCTATCTGAGCTGTGGAGGTGAACAGTCCAAGGCCAGTGGGAGTGGGAACATTTGGGCCAAACACAGCTGGATGTTCTCACAAGCTAACCTGGGAGGCCCTGGCTGCCTACTAAAAAAGACAGAACGGAGACAGAAAAAACAGCCTTGTTTGTGGCACTGCATGAAAAACAGGGTCTACTCTTCCACAGGGGATGGAAGGCAGAATCACAGAGTACAAAAAAGTGCAAAGTCATTGTGAATTTAAAATAGTCACGTTATACCTTTATGCCTTGTCCTTCAGTGATATATGTTCATTGTCAGTGAAAAAAAACAAAACTCTGTTTTGTGGCAGTTCACCCCAAACAGAGGCATAAAGATATAAAATGTAACATTGCAGTAGTAAATTATAAATAAACACTAAAAAAAAAAAAAAAAGTCTCTTTAAAAAGCAACAGCTATATGTGTATATTCCACTTGTTCATTGGAGGATTTATGCATCTGTGTGTGTGTGTGTGTGTGTGTGTGTGTGTGTGTGTGTGTGTGTGTGTGTGTGTGTGTGTGTGTGTGT